>PVKS010006711.1:0-76833 GCA_004027875.1 Aplodontia rufa
CCCAGAAGCCGATGTTATTCCTACACTAGATACCCATTTAACACATGAGTTCTTCTGGGGGAAACGGCAATAGATGAAACCCATAGTAGCTTATCTATGCGTTAGCATTACCCCTGGTTAACAAAGTTTATACACATTGAGTGCTACAGTTTTGACAATGTTTCCCCCTCATCTGTGTCCTGTATCGCAATATACTTCTAATAAATGTGGAAAAAAAAACAAAAACAAAAAAGCTAGACAACTTATACTTGGTGATTTAAAAATGTACTACAGGGGCTGGAGCGGTTGCTCGGTGGTTACAGCACTTCCCTGGTATGCGCCAGTACGCAAGTTCAAACCCCAGCACATGAAAAACTAAAAAAAAAAAAATTTTTTTTAATGTACTACAAAGCTTAAAGTAATCAAAATATAGTGTGGTATTGCCATAAAGATAAGCATATAGATCAGTGAAATAAAACTGAGTGCCCAGAAATAAATCCGTACATATAAGGTTAATTTTTTTTTTTACAAGGAAAGTAGATTTCTTTTCTACCCTATTAAAACATCCCCAAGGTATATAACAAATGGCCAAGAAAAATAATAAACACGCCACTGCTGGTTCACAGGCTGTGTCTGTGGGAAGCACGTGCTTAGAAAAAGTCTTGAATATATCCAAAGTAACTCCAAGTTGAAACAAGCCCAAGGAAGTGAGTCCACATGATAACTGCTATGGCATGACTTTTTTCTCCCGTGTTCACTATCAAAATTCAAAGGTAGGTTTTAATTTAAAATATTGCAAAATATTTATTACAAATATTTATTTATTAAAATGTCTTATATTTGTAATATATAAATATTCTATAATTCCCCTGACAGTTGTTACTACAGCGAAACACATAGTTATACAAAGAAAATTAAGCCTATATACTACGAAGCCAGAAAGAGCTATGGCAGTACAAAAAATGAATAAGTGACAAAAGAAAAACACACTTAGGAAGCACCCCCAAAATGTACAGGACAAATGCAAGTTAAAATGCGAAAAGAAAACAAAGAAAAGAATAAACAACTAAGAGTCAACCTAATGGAATAAAACCATACTATCCAACAAAAGTAGAAATTGGTCCACAAATAAGGCATTTTCATAAAGTTTAAATTGTTTTAAATTTATATAAGAAAGAACAGGAGAGACAGAAGGAAATCATTCAACCAAAAGAAAGCTCATGAAATTACATACGGCTGGGCACGGTGGTACACGCCAGTAATCCCAGTGGCTTGGGAAGCTGAGGCAGGAGGATCGCAAGTTTGAGGCCAGCCTCTGCAACTTAGCGAGACCCTGTCTCAAAATAAAAAATAAAAAGTGCTGGGGATATAGCTCAGTGGTAGAGCACATCTGGTTTCAATCTCCAGTACCACATACACACAAACAAAATTATATAAGTAGAAGCCATTCAGCATCAGGATTATGAAGCCCTCATTGGTTGAGGTATCCACATATATTTATATTCATATTCATTTACATATTTGACTCACAGTGAAGAATTTTGATTTTCCACCATCTCTAGTGAAAAACTCTCTGAATTCTGAAAGCATAAACTATACTGATAAAGCAAATTAACTCTCCAGGTAAAAAGATAATGTATACAAATCATAAATTTACCCTGTCATACTATCCAGTTACAAGAAAACAGAAAAAAAAACCAATAAAAGCATGAAATCAACAATCATGAAAACTAAACAAGGAAAAGAGGTGTAAAACAATACCAGCAGGTTTGGTAGATGATATAAGTTGCTTTGACTGTCAATATGAGCACAGAATAGTGGCAAGATTAATGCAACTGATATCATAATTGTTAATAGGACACGTTAAATGGATTTAGTAATATGCTATAATGAGTGGTTGATGAGACTAGAGATACTTTTTAAAAAGAGATACAATATTTTAGATGTATTCAAAGTGGGTTTCTCATCATAGTGAAGAATATCACAGAAAGAGTAATAATCTATAATAATGTCTTAAATGTAGATGCTGGATGCCTGTGTCACTTTTACTTAAAATTAAGCTACCCAATCACACACATGTAGGACACACTGAAAGAAAAGACTGATGGAATACTTTATTTCTACTTAAATGAATGAAAACAAATATAACATTTAAGTATTCTGAATGTTGCAAATACTGAAGACAGTAAAAGTAAGTATAAAGCAGCATAAAGCAAATGTGTTAGTTAGCATTCCATTGCTGTGACAAAATACCTGAGAACATCAACTTATCCAGCAACACAGGAGGCCGAGACAGGAGGATCCCAAGTTCAAGGCCAGCCTCTGCAACTTAGTGAGACCCTGTCTTAAAACAAAAAATAAAAAGGGCTGGGAATGTAGCTCACTGGTAGAGCACCCCTGGATGTTTTAATCCCTAATGCTGCAAAGGAAAACAAAACAAAACAAAACAAAAAAAGAATAGAAAATCAACGAATAAGGGGGAAAGGTTTATTTTGGCTCACAGTTTTAGTCCATGGTCAGTTGGACCTGTTACCGAGCCTGTGGTGGCATGGTACATCATGGAGAGAACACATGGCAGAAGAAGTTGTTACCTCATGGTGGCCAAGAAGCAAGAGAGAAAGAGACAGAAAGGTCCAAGTCCTAACATCCTCTTCAAGAGCATAGTTTAATGGCATTTCTTTAACTAGGATCTACCTTTCTCTCTCTCTCTCTCTTTTTTTTTTTTTAGAACAACAAAAAAATATTTTACTAAAACATAAGATTTGGGGCTGCGGCAGTGGTTGAACTGTTACAGCACTTAGCTGGCATGAGTGAGGACACGGCTCAAACCCCAGTACCACGTACACAATAAAGTATCAGAGCAACAAAAGCCACAAGAAAAACTAAATAAAAATTATTCTCTCTCTCTCACTGTCCCTCTCTCTCTTTAAAAAAAAATAATAAGATTTACAGAAATTTCCAGATAAACCATACAAAACAGTCACAAGCTTGTTTTGTTTTTTTTTTTAAGGGGGGAATCTATATCTGACAACAAAGTCACAGAGTTATTAGTGAGGACTGTGATATTTGTTTAATGTTCCCATTTTGGTTCAAACAATCAAGCCAGTCCATCTACAGAGTCTAAATAAAGTTAGACTTGGCTACAGAGCATAGTCTAAAGAACTGGTTATCTGCTTTTAACCAGTGCAATTAATCATCATAAAAGCGGGAGAAAGGAGCCCATAAAATTAAAACTACCTTTCCCCTCAAAAGAGGAATAAAATAAAATAAGATAAAAATATCCAAACCCCTGACAGCTAACCCATCACAACTACCTTCATTCACAGTGCTTTTACACTCAAACCATGATGGGGGAAATTAATAAAAGCAGAGAGCCACTGCTTTTAAACATTTCACAACAATCAGATGATACTTCTAGCCTTGGCTCATGCTTTACAATAGTAAATCAGGACAATACTTGTGGAGTTGCTAATGTGCATTTAATCACCAAAAGACTGAAGATGTCCAGGCTTTTATTCAGTAATGTTTCTGTTGTGTCCATTAAATGCAAACAAAAAAGGAAGAAGTCTTGGCAGAACAGGAGAAGTGATGCACATTTGATGATCAGATCAATTTTAATATTATTCATGGCTTATAGTATAGTCCACATTCTAGCTGTATCTATGGCTTAGGCTTCGCTGGTCTTTCACGACTCCGCTGTGTCTTTAGTCAATGGAGCACTTAACAAATCTGGAACTGTACAGATCTGCACAGATCTGCACTGCTGGGGACCACTTATCTTTCAATATATCTAAACATGCTCTATATTAGGATGATAAATTTTAGTCACGTACTTTTGGTGCTGCCATTATGTATTCTTCTGGAAGGAATAGTTCAAGTTTAAAAGTCCCTCCCTCAAAGGAGAATTCCAGGGGGTCAGCAAGGTCCACATGAAAATAAACTAATGGGCACTGCTCTCATCTGGTTCTGCTTTAATGCCAGGAACTGGTTCTGCCAGCAAATGCTGGGTTTCCTTGATGACCCTGCAAGGCAGCCTGGCCATCTTGGTCAGAGTTTGGTCTCTGGTTTTGTCTCTAGCTCTTCTTGCCTCACGCACAAGTCTTGGATCTACCTCTTAAAGGCTTGACTACCTCCCAATAGAGCACCACACTAGCCATCAAACATTTAACACATGGGCCTCTGAGGAACATTCAAGATCCAAACTACTGCAACAGAAAACAATGATGAAAGAAACATTAAGAAACTATTAGTTGGGCTGGGATTATAGCTCAGTGGCAGAGTGCTTGCCTAGCACATGTGAGGCACTGAGTTTGATCCTTAGCACTACATAAAATAAAGGTAAGCAAGGTGGCATGTGCCTATAATCCCTGCAACTCAGGAGGCTGAGGCAGGAAGATCACAAGTTCAAAGCCAGCATCAGCAAGTTAGCAAGACCCTGTCTCAAAATAAAATATAAAATGGGCTGTAGCTATGGCTCTGTGGTTAAGTGCCCCTGGGTTCAATCTTTGGTACCAAAAAATAAAATAAAACAAAACAAAATAAAATAAAGGTATTCTGCGCATCTACAACTAAATTAAAAAAAAAAAGAAACAAAGAAACCATTAGCTGAATAATATTTAGTATCTGCCATGCCAATCATTAGGAATAGAGAGGTAATGGAGACAGTGTGCCTGAGTTCTAGTTCATGATAATTCTCAACCCTGGCAGTGTACTACTATCCATCCGTGGTGGTCTTTAACATTAAAACCAAAATGAAGGCTGTCCTGAATTCAGGTTGAGTATCCCTTATCCAAAATGCACAGGATCAAAAATGTTTTGGTTTCAGATATATTTGTGTGTGTGTGTATGTATGTGTGTATATACACACACACATATATAAATAATGAGGTATCTCAGGGATAGGACTCAAATCTACACATGAAATTCATTTGTGTTTCATGTAAACCTTATTATAAACATAACCTGAAAGAAAATTTTACCTGTGACAAATCACATGAGGTCAGGTATGCAATTTTTTACGTGTGGAGTCATTTTGACACAAAGAATTTCAAATTTTGCAATATTTCAGATTTCAGGCTTTCAGAAGGGATGCCAACCTGTACATCAACTGTTAGGGTTGTAGGGCTGGAATGCAGCTCAGAGGTAGAGGCCCCTGAGTTCAATTCCCAGTACTGCAAACAACAATGATAAAACTGGACTGAAGATAAACAGATTGCATATTTATAGTATTTCATTTATTTAATTCTATTAAAGAACTAAAGAAAATACATTAAGAAAATATTATCCATCGCTACACTGAAAATTATAGGAAAAAGATAAAATTAAAATATACAAATACCTAGGCATATTAGGGTTATGGAGATAACTCAGGATAGAAAAAAATGCAAAGAAAAAAAAATAAAGCAGCAAAAAATGATAAATTCTGGGCAAATTCAGGAGGCTGAGGCAGGAGGATCACAAATTTGAGACCAGCCTCAGCAGCTTAGCATGGCCCTCAGCAACTTAGGAAGACCCTGTGTCAAAATAAAAATAAAAAGAGCTCAGGATATGGCTCAGTGGCAAAGTGCCCCTGGATTCAATTCCCAGTACCAAAAAATAAAAAAACAAAAATAAAAACCCAGTTAAAATAATAATAAATAAATAAATAAATGGCATAGTTGGGAAACTGCCCTAAAATGCTGAAAAAAAAGAAAATGATGGACAATGATTTAAAACAGGAAAACCAGGGCTGGAGCAGTGGCTCTGCAGTTATCGCACTTGCCTGGCATGTGTGAGTACACGGGTTCAAATCCCAACACCACATAAACAACTAAGTGTCAGAGCTACAAAAGTCACATGAAAAACTAAATAAAATTGATCCTCTCTATCTCCCTCTCACTGTCCCTCTCTCTTTAAAAATAAAATAAAAATTTAAAAAACAAAAAAACAGGAAAACCTAGCCAGGTATCATGGCACATGCCTGTAATCCCAGATACTGGGAGGCTAAGGCAGGAAGGTCTAAAGTTTAAGGCCAGCCTGGGCAACTGAGACCCTATCACAAAATAAAAACTAAAAAGGGTGACTGGAGTGGTGGCTTGGCAGTTACGGCGCTAGTGTGGCATGTGCAAGTTCTATGGGTTCAAACCCCAACACCCACGTACAAAACTAAGTGTCAGAGCAATGAAAGCCATGTGAAAAAAAAACTCAATAAAAAAAAATTAAATCTCTCTCTCTCACTGTCCTTCTCTCTTAAAAAAAAAAAAAAAAAAAAGGGATGGAGATGCAGCTCAATGGCAAATTGCTCCTGGGTTCAACTCATAGTACAGCAAAAGAAAAAGGAAAACTAAGAATCAACCTTTATTTATTTATTAAGAGAAATGGAGAGAGTGAGAAAAAGAATCAATTTACTTTTCATCTGGCCTTTGTTTTTCAAACAGTTAGTCATGTATATAGTGCTGGGGTTTGAACCCACGTCCTCATGCATGCCAGGCAAGCGCTCCAATCACTGAGCCTTCACTCCAGCCCCAAGAACTAACCTTTAAATAATAGAAGTTCCTGAAGAAGAAAGTATAACACATAAAACAAAAGCAATATTCATCAGCAAAATTAAGGAAAACCAAACGCAGGACTCAGTGGTGCATTTATGTAATTCCAGCAACTCCAGAGGCTAAGGTAGGAGGATCACAGCCTTGGCAACCTAAAGGGACTCTGGTTTTTATTTTTATTTTTTTTTTTTTTAAGATAGAGGGACAGTGAGAGAGAGAGAAAAAGAATCAATTTTATTTAGTTTTTCATGTGCCTTTTGTTGCTCCAAGACTTTGTTGGTACATGGTGTTGGGGTTTAAACTCACGTACTTGCGCATGCCAGGCAAGCGCCATAACCACTGGAGCCACCACTCCAGCCCCAAGACACTCTATCTTAAAATCCAAACTAAAAGGAGTACAGGTGTAGCACAGTAGTAAAGTGTCCCTGGATTCAAACCCCAGTAACGCCACTCTGGGGAGCGGGGGGCCGGGGAGCGGGGGGAGAGAAAACCAAAAATCTTTTCTAGGTTGAAAAAATTCTAAGGCTTCAAATTGAAAGGTCTGTAGTCCATGTATACCAAATTAGGAAATTCAAACATTTTCAAAATCAGAAAACAATCCTAACAAGATTCAAGCAGAAAAGAAATTAGAATGAAGATCAGATTTCTCTTAGACTTCACAATAATAAATCCCAAATGACAAGGAATATCATGCACAGGATATGATTAAAATATTATAAAATATATTAGCACACTGGTCCTTCTAAAATATTTATATTGACAGGACAGTCTACAGAAATGGAAAAGCTATTCCTAAAATGTATATGGACATGCAAAGAACCTAGAATAGTGAAAACAATTTTGAAAAAGAACAAGTTGAAGGACCTATTTTTACCCCATTGCTAAAGTAATCAAGACAGTGTGTTATTGGTATAAATGATGTGGCTTGGCCACCAAGCTACGCAGCCAACCCACTGGTCCCTGCCAAGAAGCAGCCGTGGAACAGTGGAGCAGCGGAACGGTGGCCCAGGTGGGCTGGAGCATGGGCAGCAAGCATGGGCCATGGGTCTGTGGAGCTGCCATGGTGGTGTGGGCCTGAGGCACAGTGGGCCTGAAGCTGGGTGGACCAATGCTGCAGATTACCCAAAGCAAACTGTCCTGTCATTCTGCCACTGCTCAGCCTGGCACAGAGCAGACACCCACTCCATACATCACTGCAGCTCCAGGTCCCCCTCCCCCACTGAGCATGTGTAACTCACTGATCTCAAACTCATACTTCCTGACCTGCAATAAAAAACTGGAAGTGGGGTAGACATGAATCAAAGCTTAGACACAAAAGCTGACAAATAGCATTAGTATGCTTCCCAACCCTAATCAGCATAAATTTGGAGCAACAGGGTATTTTTTTTTTTTAAAGAGAGAAACAACTTTATTTAGTTTTTCACATGGCCTTAGTTGCTCCAACACTTAGTTGTGTATGTGGTGTTGGGGTTTGAACCTGGGTTCTCGTGCTTGCCAGGCAAGCACCGAAACCACTGAGCCACCACTCCAGCCCCCGCAACAGTGTATTTTTACAAACGCTAATTAGCCTAAATTTGAACCAATAGCATTGGTATTTTTTTCAATACCTCATTAGCAGTTTGAACCAACAGCAGTGAACCAAGTGCTCTATAAACACCTAGACACTCGGACAGAGAAAACCTGCTAGTTGGTCCCCTCTTGCACTGTAAGAGTTCTTCCTGTTTCTATTGTTCAATAAACACTCACTCATTCTGGTGGTCTATGGATTTCATTCTTAGATTTCATGAGAAAAAAACCCAGAGAGAAGAAATTGATAGTGAGCTGCTGGTGTCTGCTGCCAACAGTGGAAGGCATAGCTCACAATTAGAAGCTACAACATTTCTTGGCTGCAGAGGCCTGCACTATACCTTACCTACCCACCAGCAGAAGTAGAGGAAACTCCAGACTCAGTAGCCAGCAGAAGTGGTCAATTCAATTTCATTTCAAAACTCTGATTTCATAAGGGTAGACAGAAATCAAGGGAACAACAGTGAGAATCCAGGAAGAAAAAACAAAATAAAAACTTGCTGCTGCTTCCTTTTTTTCTTTCTTTCTTTCTTTCCTTCTTTTGTAGTACTGTGGATTGAACCCAAGGCTTACATTTAAGGTCAACTGATTTTAAAAAATGTACCAAGGCAAGTCAATAGGGAAAGACTATGCATATGAAAAAAAGAAAGAAAGAAAGTCAGACCCCTCCTTATACCATACACAGAAAAATAACTCAAGGGCTGGAGCATGTGGCTCAGCGGTTACAGTGCTTGCCTGGCATGCACGAAAACATGAGTTCAAACCGCAGCACCACGTACACAACAAAGTCTCAGAGCAACAAAAGCCATGTGAAAAACTAAATAAAACTGATTCTTTCTCTCACTTTCTCTCTCTCTCACTGTCCCTCTCTCTTTAAAAAAAGAAAAAGAAAAAAAGAAAAATAACTCAAATGCTTCAGACAGATGTAAGAGCTAAAACAGAAATTTTGAGAAATGTTTTGTGACCTTGGGATAAGCAGAGATTTCTTAGCTACAAAAGCAACATTCTGTAAAAATAAATAAATAAATAAATAAAGACTTAATCAAATTAAAAACTTCTCTTCAAAAGACACTATTAAGAAAAACACAAGACCTATTGGGACTGGGAAAAATAATATCTGAAAATCATATATCTGATAAAACGTATGTATATAAAATATAAAAACACTTATGATTCAATAACAAGAAAAACCACCTAATTAAAAACATGAAAAGAGATCTGAATAGATACTTTGCCAAAGAAAATACACAAATGGCAAGATTCTCAACACCACCATCAGTCGTTACAGAAATGCACATTAAAACCCCTTTACAACCAATAGGACAGCTACAACCACAAAGACGGAATAACCAGTGCTGACAAGGATGGGGGAGCTGGCAACTCTCGTACAACTGCTGGTGAGAATGTTTTGGTTTTTTTTTTTTTTTTTCCTGTTGGCACTAAGGATTGAACCCAGTGCTCTACCACTGACTATATCCCCAATCCTTTTTATATTTAGGGTTTTTTTTTTTTTTGAAACAGGGTCTAAGTTGTTCAGGGTCTTGTTAAGTTGCTGAGGTTGGACTTAAACTTGAGATCCCCCCGTCTCTGCCTCCAGAGGTGCTGGGATTGCAGGCATTCACCACTGTACCTGTAAGAATGTTAAATGGTACAGTCATTTTGGAAAAAAAGTGAGAGTTTCTTAAAAAGTTAAATATAAACTTACCATATGATCAGCAATTACACTCCTACCAATCTATCCAAGAGAAATGAAAACATACATCCACACAAAATTCATAATAGCTAGAAACTAAAAACAACCCAATTTCCATCAAAATGTGAATAAACAAAATGTGAGAGAGCCAATCAAACATTATCCGGCAATAAAAAGGAACTACTAACACATGGTACAACATATGAACCTCAAAAAACATGCTAAGTCTAAGAGGGCAGATTAAAATTACAACAGATTGATCGATTCCCTTTATAAGACTGAGGGTGGGAAGTGGGATGGTGAAATATCAAGGAAGAGAGAACATTTTTGGAAAGATATAAATGTTCTAAATCTAAACTATGATGATTGTTTCACAACTTGAAATTTACTAAAAATCACCGAATTACACATTTACAATGAATTAATTTTATGGCATAAAAATTAATTACACTTCAGTAATGCTGTTAGAAAAACAAAATAAGGGGCCGGAGCGGTGGCTCAGCAGTTATGGCACTTGCCTGGCATGTGCGAGTACACAGGTTCAAACCCCAGCACCGACGTACACAACTAAGTGTCAGAACAAAGAAAGCCATGTGAAAAACTCAATAAAAATTGATTCTCTCTCTCTCTCTCTCTCTCCCTCTCTCACTGTCCTCTCTTTAAAAAGAAAAAAAAAAAATAAAATCCACTAGTTTATACTGACAAAAATTACACAAATAGAAAGTTTGATGAAGAACGAAATATTTTCATTTCAGAGTTTGTCTCCACAAAATTAATTATAATTGGAAAGAGTAACTTTATATTTAGGAGGCCTGGAAGACATTAATGAGCAAAATATTCAAAGCATTAAGCAAATCAAAATCATGTACAGAGGCTTGAGTGGTGGCTCGGTGGTTACGGTGATTACCTGGCATACCCAAGTACACAGGTTCAAACCCCAGCAACCTATGTACACAACTAAGTGTCAGAGCAACGAAAGCCATGTGAAAAACTCAATAAAAATTGATAAAAAAAAAAAATCATGTACAAAGTAAAAAAAAAAAAAATCCAATTAGAAGAACACAGCCTCACTTCAGTGGCAATTTCTGCCAAAGATGCATAACCTGGACCTAATCATGAAAGCAATCTGCAGAACTGGTCTCTATTCTTCAAAAGGGTTAAAGTCAAAAAAGTAAAAACTGAGGGACTCTTTCAGATTGGAGGAGACCAAAGGGACAATACAACTAAATGCAATGAAGAGTCTACACTGAATTCTTTTACCCTGAAGAACATTACTGGTCCAACTGGAGATATAAATGGAGTCTGCAGATTAGACAGAACTCATTTATCAATGTTATTTTCCTGACTTTGACAGTAGTATTATGTAAGCTGGAGTATGTCCTTGTTTGTCCCTCAAATACACAAGTTAAGACAACAATCATATGGACAACTTGACCTCAAATAGCTGAGGGAAAAGTTTCTTTGTACTGCACTTACTCATAAATTTGAGGCTATTTTTTAAAAATTTGAAATGGCCATACATTATATATATAACTTTTGTCTCAGTTATGGGGAGGAAAAACGATATACATCTTTCAGATCACTGCTGAGGATAGAACCAAAAAAATAATGTTCTATAAAAGGAAACCCCAAACAGAAATTGAAGTAAGAAAACATAAAATTAATAAATGGGAAAAAAATCAGCTAAAAATAAAATGAGTTACAATTTAAAACATAACAAAAGGCATAAAAATCATAAAGATGAGGCTGGGGATGTGGCTGTCATCCAGTGTTTGCCAGCATGTGTAAGGCCCTGGACTTGCTCCCCAGCACTCGACCACACCCAAACACAGTAAAAGACAAGCAAATACAAACACAAATAAGGAAAAGTGAAATAAAAGAAACTAGTGCAACATTTGGACCAGTAGATAATTGATAAAGAGGAAAAATGTCTGTAATTAAGATAGCCTCAGATCAATCCTCAGATTAGAATCCAGCCTCTCAGAATCTGAATACCACTGCTACCATAGATTTGCTTTTTAACTCTGGATAAGTTGTTTAACTTCTCTGTGCCTCAACGTCCTCATTTGTAAAATGCAAACAGCAGCACCTGCAATGGATTTAATGTTTTTCCTCAAAACTCCTATAATGAAATATTAACCTCCAAAATGATGGCATTAAAAAGTAGGGACTTGGGCTGGAGCGGTGGCTCAGCAGTTGCAGCACTTGCCTGGCATGCACGAGTTCTAACCCCAGCACCATACACACAACGAAGTGTCAGAGCAACAAAAGCCACATAAAAAAAACTAAATAAAATCGATTCTCTCTCTCACTGTCCCTCTCTCTTAAAAAGGAGGAGCAGGAGGAAGAAGAAGAAAGAAAAGAAGGGAAGAAGGGAAGAAGGAGAAGGGGAAGAAGAAAGTAGGGCCTTGGGGCTGGGAGTGATGGCTCAGTGGTTATAGCACCTGCCTGGCACGAATGAGGACGCGAGTTTGAAACCTAGCACCATGTACACAACGAAGTGTTGGAGCAATGAAAGCCACATGAAGAACTAAATAAAACTGATTCTCCCTTTCTCTCTCTCTCTCACTGTCCCTGTCTTAAAAAAAGAAAGAAAGAAAGAAAGAAAGAAAGAAAGAAAGAAAGAGTAGCCTTGGGCTGGAGTGGTGGCTCAGTGGTAGAGTACTTGCCTGGAATGTGGGAGACCTGGGTACCATCCTTAGCACCACATACACAACTAAGCGGAGGAAAAACAAAAACCAGATGGGAAAAATATTTTTTGACTCTTTCTTTCTCACTGTCTCCTCTCTATAAAGGATAAAAATAAAAAGAAGTAGGGCCTTGGGCTGGGCTTGTAGGTCAGTGGTAGAGCGTTTGCCTAACATATGTGAACTTTAAAAAACAAAATAAAAAAAGAAGTAGGGTCTTTGAAGAGATCAGATCATGAGTGAAGAGCCCTCATGAATGGATCGGTATCCTTATAAAAGAGACCCAAAGAGAGCCCCTTTCCTATTTTTCTATCATGTGAGGACATACTGAAAAGACAGCCTACAATAAACCAGGAACTGGGCCTTCACAGGCACTGCAAATGCCAATACCAATGCCTTGACCTTCACCTTCCCAAACTCCAGAAATGTGAGCAATAAATTTCTGTTATTTATAAGCCACTCAGAATGGGATTTTGTTATAGTGGTCCAAACAGACTGAGATAATACCTAACTCAACAGTCATTCAGAACATTTAAGGAATTTATGTTTTAAAAGTTGCCTGGCATGTAGGAAAAGCTCCATATTACCAATTACCCAAAGTTTTTCTTTTTCTTTTTTTTTCTTCCTTCTTTTCTTTCTAGTCCTGGGAACGTAGCTCAGTGATAAGACTACCCGTGTTCAGTTCCCAGTACTGGAAAAAAAAAATCTGCACCAAGTCACCCCTTCAAAAAAATCTGACAGTGGGGGCTGGAGCGGTGGCTCGGTGGTTTTGGCACTTGCCTGGCAAGCACGAAGACCCGGGTTCAAACCCCAGCACCACATAACTGAGTGTTGGAGCAACGAAGGCCAAGTGAAAAACTAAATAAAGTTGTTTCTCTCTTCTCTGTCTCTCTCGCTGTCCTTTTCTCTTTATTAAAAAAAAAAAAAAATTAAAAAAAATCTGAAAGTCACCAAGGTAGAAATAATTTTTTAAAAATTTGAGTATGGGACTTGAGTGGTGGCTCAGTGGTTATAGTGCTTGCCTGGCATGTACAAAGACATAGGTTCAAACCCCAGCACCACATACACAATGAAATGTTGGAGCAACAAAAAACAGATGAAAAACTAAATAAAATTAATTCTCTCTTTCTCTCTCACTGTCCCTTTCTCTCTTTAAAAAAAAAATGAGTATGACTTCATTATCTGCTGCTTAACTGGCTTAACTGATATATTCTACAATTATGCATGTGAACTTTCTGCTACTGTAATAAAATACCCAAGATAATCAACTTAAAAAGAAGAAAGGTTTATTTTGGCTCACAGTTTTGGAGTTTCCAGTCCATGGTTGGCTTGGTTGCTTCTAGGCCAGGGGCAAGATAGCACATCATGGGTAAGAGTACATAGTAGAACAAAACGGCTTACCTTATGGCAACCAGGAAGCAAAGAGAGAAAAAGAAGGCAGTGAGGGTATCAATATACCCTTCAAGACCATATCCTTAATGGTTATCTGTTTTTTTGGTTTTTTTTTTTTTAGAAGGGAGAGTGAGAGAAACAATCAATTTTATTTATTCCATCATCTAGCCCCACCTCCCCAACACTCAGTTGTGCACATGGTGCTGGAGCTCAACCCCAGGTCCCTGCACATGCCAGGCAAGCACTCCTAACCACTGAGTCACAGCTTTAGCCACTCATCTTTCTTTCACCAGGCCCAATATGTTAAAGGTGCCACCAGCTGCCAATAGTGACACAGGCTGGGGACCAATCATTTAACACATGAGTCTTCAGGTGAGATTCAAGATCCAAACTTCAGCAATATGCCTGTAAATCTTCTCTTCCCTTTCTACACTATCCTCATCTTCAGAATACCTGAAACCTAGTTAAAGTTCTGGTCTACTCCTCTTAGTTCACCAGATTAGGTGCTAAATATCCACTGGAATTTTTATGCACCAGTTGCTCAAGCACGCTTTGCTCCATCAGCACTAGCAAGCCTAAGGCCTGCTTCTCTAAAAAAAAAAAGTCACTTATGAATTTCTCAGGCAATGGTTCTCCTCTGGCAAATGCAGTAAGCCCCACCCTGCCTTTTAACTGACAATTTCAGCCTAAAAAAGTATTCTCCAATTCCCTTGCTCTTTCCTTCCCTTCTGCTAGGACTAATTACTACTTTCTTAGAGATTTGATTCCTTTTTCATTTTTTTCCATTTTCCAAATTATTTTAAGTAAAACTGACCACAGTTTTTAAAAATGAATGTACTCTTCTCCTCACAGGGAAAGAGTACAAAAGGAAATGACAGGAGACTTCTAGTTAAACAACGGAAAAGAAAAGGATTTAGGACTCTCAGAAGGAAAAACAAGAGAATACAGAGGAAGCCCACAGCAGAGTTTCAAGAATGCCGATTACTGAGATTTAAAACTTGACTCCTAGGCAGTGCTTGTTTCTACCACCTTTGGGATATAGTTAATTGTCCAATCTGTGGAGTCAAAAATAAAGTTGATAGGGCAAACTTCTGGCCATTTGCGAACATCTGATAGTTTTGTAAATAGATCAACACATCTTCTATAGCCTCTTTTTCCTTCTCCAAACTACAACTTAAGCATAACTACACTAAACACTTTAAAACTCAGTATTGGAACAATTCGCAATACTATTTCAAAGTTTCTTCTCTTTCCTTTTTTTTTAAAACATGAAACAGAATAGCTTGATGGAAAGAGCACTAATTTCAGTGACAGGTGGAATTGGCCTCAAATTCCAGCCATGCTAACCAGTTTGTGACCTTAGTCAAACTACTTCTCTATGTTTTTGGCTTTTTGTTTTCCTTTTAAGAGAGAGAGAATCAATTTTATTTATTTTTCCATCTGGCCTTTGTTTCTCTGACACTTAGTTGTGTATGTGGTGCTGGGGTTTGAACCTGGGTCCGTGCACATGCCATGCACGTGATCTAACTGCTGAGCCACCGCTCCATTCCCCATATATACAACTTCTACCATAGGACGGCATCTCTGGGTTTCCAAGTATCTTAAACAAAATATAGTTTTTAATTGATAAGAGAAATGTATTATCACTTTTATTTTTAAATGTATTAATTTTTATTGACACAAAATATTTGTACATATTTATGAGATACAATGTGATGTTTTGATTCAGATATACATTGGGTTATGTCGCATTATTATTATCATTTTTGAGACTGGGGATTGAACACAGGGGTGCTCTACTACTGACCTACATCCCCAGACCTTTGTATTTTTTTATTTTGAGACAGGGTCTGGCATAGTTACCTAGGCTGGTCTTGAACTTTAGATCTTCCTGTCTTAGCCACTCAAGTAGCTGGAATTACATGCCTTGTGCCACCACACCTGGCCTGCTCTGTGTGTATGTGTGTTGCTGTGGACTAAATCAAGGGCCTCATGTATGCCAAGCTCTTGCTCTACCACTGAGCTATATCCACAGCCCCATAATTGAGGTAAGATAGAAGAAATAAGAATAGCTAGAAAAGAAATTAACAGGAAAAGGAAAATAAACTAACTTTTTTGGTGGGGAGGGGCTACCAGGTATTGAACCCAGCCAGGGATGCTTAACCACTGAGCCACATCTTGAGTTTGTATATTGAGACAGGGTCTTATTAAGTTGCTGAGGTTGGCTTTGAACTTGCAATCCTTCTGCCTCAGCCTCCCCAGTTTCTGGGATTACAGGTAAGAAACTGTAACTTTAAATCTACAAAGTTCCATGAACACCCTCAACTTTCCTCCCCAAACCAGAGGAAAGTTGTAATTTTGCAAGTAAAGATGATCCAAGTCTACATACATTGCTAGTTTACACAACATATTTTTTTAGACTCAACAAAAATCCAAGGAAAAATCCAGTTAGAGACTTGTGATCTGAGTATATTCCAAACATTACTGAATGAATGACAACCTACAGATCCTGAGAGAAGCAGATCACTACGACCATGACCTATCCTGCGCTCCATGATCTAGAGAACTGAGCTCACAAGGCTGACGTCACACACCATACCCCATGCACTTCACTGTTTACAAAGTTTCCTTTAAAAGGAAGAGCCCAGGATCCCAAAAGGGCCTCTCACTAAATAGCGCCTGCAGTCTTTCTCCCTTTGCTTGCTTTCACTTCTAAATGAACACAGATGAAGTCTATGTTCTTTTTTTTTTTTTTTAAGAGAGAGGGACAGTGAGAGAGACAGAGAAAGAGAGAAACAACTTTATTTAGTTTTTCACATGGCTTTAGTTGCTCCAACACTTAGTTGTATACGTGGTGCTGGGGTTTGAACCCGGGTCCTCGTGCTCACCAGGCAAGCACCGAAACCGCTGAGCCACCGCTCCAGCCCAAGTCTATGTTCTATATTGTGATTTTATATTAATTAAATATCTATGTCCTCTCACAAAATAATTAACAATAATTTGTCAAAATCAAAATTAAAGTTGCATGACACAGCAAGGGACATAGGGACTGCATGAGGAATTTTGATCCCCACAACCATTAAAAAGGAAAAAAAGACAGAGGCAGAGAAAAACCACAAGACTGGAAAATATTTTAAGGTCTGAAAATATTAAGCATTGGTAAGCATATACACCAAGCAGTGCTAACAGGAGTATAAATTGTATAAGCACTTTGAAAAACAATGTGGCAGTACCTGTTAGCACTGAACATGTTACCCTACAATCAATCCTGTGATTCCAATCCTAAATTTATGCTAGACTCTTGGACATTTTACAATAAAAGATATGTAAGAGGAAGTTCACAGTAGTAATTTGTTTTTTAAGAGACAGAAAAAGTGAGGAGAGAGAGAAAAGAGTCAATTTTATTTATTTTTTCATCTGGCCTTTGTTTTTCCAACACTTAGTTGTATACATAGTGCTGGAGTTTGAACCCAGGTCCTCCCATATGCCTGGCAAACAATCCAACCACTGAGCCACCACTCTAGCCCCAGCAATAGGAGTAAAAATTTCATTATTCCAATTCCTACAAGAAGAGATAAATTATTGAATACCTTTAAAATGACATACTACAGAGCCACGAACATAAACAAAATAAGTCACATTTTAGATGACTTACCACAGAAAGGATATCACAGAAAAAAATATTCCATTTATGTAAATTTTAGAATCTGATAAACTTAACAATGTATCATTTAGAAATGCATATGGTAACATAAGAAAACAAGAGAATTATTAATACAAAATTCAGAATTCTCTGTGGTACAGTAAATGCACAGTAATACAGGAGAACATACAGGGGCTTCAAAAGAATTATTTGTGAAAGCCTATTTGTATTACTGATATATTTCACAACAATTATTATTAAATGAGGAGCTGGAGCAGTGACTCCACAGTTGGAGCACTTGCCTGGCATGTGTGAGGACCTGGGTTCAAGCCTCAACACCACATACACAAGAGTCAGAGCAACAAAAACCAGATGAAAAACTAAATACAACTGATTCTCTTTCTCTCTCTCACTCTCCCCCTCTCTTTAAAAAAAAAAAAAAAAAAATTAAATGAGAAATAGAAAAATCAAGGTAAGAACCTACACAAAATTCATTTAAGAGCCACATTCATGCACTACAGAATATATACACTTTTCTCATATTTAAATGATACTGACTACTCCACAGATAATTCTAAAATTATTATTTAATCTTAGGAGA
Source organism: Aplodontia rufa (assembly GCA_004027875.1). NCBI lineage: Eukaryota > Metazoa > Chordata > Mammalia > Rodentia > Aplodontiidae > Aplodontia > Aplodontia rufa. Next base: position 18,086 of record PVKS010006711.1, read on the forward strand.
AGATAAAATGTAAACTTAAAAACATAACAAGAAAGGTTAGGGATGTAGCTCAGTGGTAGAGAGCCTGCCCAGCATGCTCAAGGCCCTGGGTTCAATCAATCCCCAGTACAACACACACAAAAACACGGAAAAACAAAACAAAAAACAATTCAATATTAATAATAATAATAAAAAAACCCAATTAGAAAAATGGGCACTGGTTTATGCTAAAAACTAAATGGGCGGGGCTGGGATGTAGCTCAGTGGCAAAAACGCTTGCACAGCATTCGCAACGTCCTGGGTTCGACCCCCAGTTCCAAAAAAAACAAATAATAAACCCCAGGCCAAAAAAAAGCCTAAAAAATAAAACCTAAAAAAAAAAAAAAACTAAATGGACAAATAACCTTAATGGACATTTCCCCAAATAAGACATGCAGACAGCAAATAAGCACATGAAAAAATGCTAAAAGTCATCTGTCATCAGAGAACAGCAAATTAAAATATGGAGTGTTTTAATTTCTAAGTCTAATATGTATATACACATATTAGAACGACCTAAATCTAGAATACTATCAAATGCTGGCAAGGATGTGGAACAACATGAACTCTCATTAACTGCTGGGAGAACAAAACAGTATAGACACTCTAGAAGAGTTTGGAAGTTTCTTATTAAAAATAATTCTTTTTTGGGGGGGAGGTACTGGAAATTGAACCCCAGTGGTGCTCTAACAATGAACTACATTCCCAGCCCTTTTTATGTTTTATTTTAACACAGGGTCTCGCTAAGCTGCCAAAGCTGGTCTTGAATTTAGAATTCTCCTGCCTCAGCTTCCCAAGTAGCTGGGACTACAAGAATGACCCACCACAACCCAGTACATCCTTATCTTATGATACACCTAAGGTAATTACCCAAAGAAGTTGAAAACTTATGTCCACACCAAAACCTGTACATGCATGTATATAGTACCTTTATTCATAAGCGCCAAAATTTAGAAGGTACCAAGCTGTCCTTCAGTAAGCAGATGGATAAACTGTAGTACATCTGAACAACAAAACTATTCAGAGCTAAAAAGAAATATCAAACAAACAAACAAAAAGACATGAAGGAACCTTACAAGCATATTACTATGTGAAAGAAGCCAGTCTTGAAAAACTACATACTGCATTATTATAACTATATAACATTCTGGAAAAGACAAAATTATGGAAACAGTAAAAAAATATATCAATGGTTGTCAGCAAATGGGAGTGGGGCAGGGGAGAAAGGAAAAAAGAATGAACAGGCAGGATAGAGAGGATTTTCAGGAGAGTGAAAATAGTTCGTATGATACTATAATGGTGGATACATGCCAAATACATTTTTCAAAACCCATAGAATGTTCAGCATGAAGAATGAACACGATTGTAAACTATGAACTCTGGGTGATGATGATCAATTTTAACATGTCCCCTCTGATGAGAAACACTGATAATGCAAGAGGCCATGCATGTGTGAGGAGAGACTAAATGGGAAATCTCTACATCTTCCCCTCAATTTTTCTGTAAACCTAAAACTGTTCTTAAAAAAAAAATTAGGGCTGGAGCAGTGGCTCGGCAGTTATGGTGCTTTCCAGGCATGCCCAAGTACAGGAGTTCAAACCCCAGCACCACGTATACAATGAAGTCTTGGAGCAATGAAGGCCACATGAAAAACTAAAACTAAAAATTGTTTCTCTTTCTCTCTCTCACTGTCCCTCTCTCTTTAAAAAAAAAAAAAAAAATAGAATTAGGTTTTGCTGGGTGGCACATGCCCGTAATCCCAGCAACTCAGGAAGCTGAGGCAGGAGGTTTCCAAGTTCAAGGCCAGCCTTAGCAACTTAGCAAGGCCTTAAGCAACTTTGTAAGATAAAATACAAAAAGGGCTGGCACTCAGTGGTTAAGTGCCCCTGAGCTCAATCCCCAGTACCACTAATAATAATAACAATAATAATAATGAAGTTTTTAACATGGAAATACACTGAAAAGTCTTCGTGCTGCTCTCTATAGCTGGCTATTTTCCTAAGCAGGCAACACCCTCAACACCCTTGTTTAAGTCTCTAGTTAACTGATCTCTAAATTTGAAACTGAGTCTTTTTAGTTATACTTAGCAAACAACTTTTAACTTCTTTACTCGTTATTTTTTAAAATTTTTTGTATCAGAGATTGAATCACCGAACCACATCCCCACTCCTTTTTTTTTTTTTTTTTTTTTTTTTTGGAGACAGGGACTCTATAAATTGCTGAGGCTGGCTTTGAATTTGTAATCCCTCCTGCCTCAGCCTCCCCAGCAGCTTCTGGGATTACAGGTGTGCTCCACAGTGCCTAGCTCTTTATTTATTAATCTTAAGAATAGGCGGTTTAATATTAGCACTAACACCTGTTTCAGGAGGCAAAAAGCAAAACGACTCGATGAGCCATGCACACTGAAAGAGACTGGTTTGACTGGGTAGTCTGACATGAAGCAATACACTGAATTTCTGAAATCCTTCTGTTTACATGGTCTACAAATTTTGCATTACAAGTGAAGGCACTTTGGAATAAAAGCACTTATAAATATGACACATTTCCTCACACGAGTGAAAATCACTATCCAAGAGCTTCCAAAGTGACCACAGCGGATACACATAAGTCTCCGAACAGTTTTAATAAGCGTTTCTTTATCTGTACATTCTCTAGAATCTTGCACTTTATTCAATATCCTGACTGTACACCAGGCCAACCCGTCTTTATTGCCCCAGACTTGCTGCTCACCATTGTTCCGCATTCCCCTTCTTTTCAAACACTGTCCACCCCTCACTGTCATCTCCCCAGCAAAACCCCTTGTCAGGCTGCAGGAGATACCAGCGTTGCACTTCGGGGCCAGGCGTCCGGGTGAAGCGACCACCAAAAGCCGCCCGTCCTCCAGCCTCGCCTGCGCGACTGGCCCCCCAAGCCCGCGGCGCGCCACAGTCCAGCTCCCGCGCCTCCCAAGCCCTCTCCCCCGGCCCCGCGCGCTAGACGCTCGCCCCCCACTCAGAACCCCCGCTTTCCACGGAGCCTCACCCTCGCACATACCCAGTGCACCTGCGACCTCTGCACGTCCACCCGCTCGCTGCGACCCAGGGACCTCCCCGGCCGAGACCACCAGCCCAGCCCTTCTCGGCTCGCTAGGCCCTAACGCAGGCCCCGAGGCCTCTGCCGCCCCTCCTCCTCACCGTGTCGACCCCGGAGCCCTCTTCTTGGGTCCCCTCGGCTTCCTCACTGACCGCAGCTGCCATCCCTGCGTCAGGACGACCCAGCGGCTCCAGGGGCGCAGGCTGCAGCTGCCTCTCGGGGCCCGGCGGTGCCTGCTCCATAGCTGCAGTCGGCGCGGCGAACCAGTGCGCCTGCGCGACGGCCCCGCCCGCGGCCGCCCCGCCCCTCCAGTCAGCTCGAGGGGGCGGGTCCGGAGGGCGCGGGAGGCGGGGCTGGCGGTGCGGCTGCGGCGGGTGCTGCGTGGCGGCTGCGTGGCGGCTGCGGGAAAAGGCGGACCTGCGGAGGAGCTGGGCGCCTACCAAGTCTGGGGTCCCGAAATCTGGGGAAACGGGTGGAGCAGGAGAAAGGCAAGGGAAAGGTGAACACAAGAAGTATGAGGAACCATTTAGGTCGGCGATTATCTGAAAATGTGAAACTCAAAAGAAATTGGAGGGAGACTGACCCTCGCCTCTAGACCTCTGCTTTCCCTCCGACTATCGGTTCCATTTTCTCTCGCCAAGATCTGGACGGCATAAATTATTCACTATCATCAGACTGAGGAATACATTCAGCAAAAGGCAGCACTTGTAGGCTGGGGCGGTGGCTCGGCCGTCTCGGTGTTTGCCTGGCAGCGCAGGGACGGAGTGTCGGAACAGCCGCACCAGGTGCGAAAGGGTAAAATCTGTCGCCACCCCTCCCTCCCTCCCTCTCTCTCCCTCTCTCTCTCTCTCTCTCTCTCTCTCAAAAAAAAAAAAAAAAAAAAAGCAACACTTGCAATGTTGTGAAGGAAGCGAGCCTTAAACACTGAAGCCTTGAAGATCTCTGATGATTTTCTCCCAGGTTCTCTTGTTTACTTGCCTGAGCTTGCCACCTGGACAAGCACTCGCTAATAACCGGTGGGAAACACTCACTGGCTGCCTTGAGATAGATAGATAGATAGATAGATTTTTTTTCTTAAGAATTAATATAGAGGGGCTGGAGCTGTGGCTCGGCGGTTCTGCCTTGCCCAGCATGCTCAAGTACGCTCAAGTACGCTGGGTTTAAACTCTAGCACCACATAAACAACTGAGTGTTAGAGCAGTGGAAGCTACATGAAAAACTAAATAAAGATTGACTCTGCCGGTCCCTCCCTCTCTCTCTCATGTCACTCTCTCTTAAAAAATAAATAAAAATTTAAAAAAAGAGTTAATATAGAGGGGCTGGAGCAGTGGCTCAGCTGTTTGAGTGCTTGCCTGAACCCCAGCACCACATACACAATTAAGTGTCGGAGCAATGAAACCCACGTGAAAAACTAACCTCTCTCACCCTCACAGTCCATCTCTCTTTAAATAAAAAAGGTGGGGGAGAGCCCTATTCTGTCTCTCTCCCAACCCTAGGACGTTTACTAAGATGTTTAAAACGATGTTATCCATTTACCAAGCGTTAGTCATACAGGGTAAATGTTCAGAAACTGTGTGTGTGTGTGTCTTTGTGTGTGTGTGGTAGTGGGGACTGAACCCCAGTGGTGCTCTCTGAACTATATCACCAGCCCTTTTTATTTTCATTTTGAGACAGGGTCTTGCTAAATTGCTGAGGCTGGCCTCCCAACTTGTGATCCTTCTGCCTCGGCTTCCCAAAGTACCTGGGATTACAGGCATGTGCCACCATGCCAGACCAGAAAATATTTTTACATCAGAGGATTATTATATTTGTTCTTCACAGAAGAATATCTTTCCAGGGACAGATTTGTATTCATTATCATGTATCCTTTACCTAATTTTGAGATACCCAGGAAACTAGGTTCTAAAGCCATCAGCATAATTGCTGTGTGCTTTTAAGTATCGCACTTAAAAGTAGTGTATGTAGTGATACTTCCATATTTGCAAAGAAGTCACTGAGGAGAGGCCAAGGTATTTTCTGCTATCTTTTTGTTTGTCTGCTTTTTAAGAAAAAAAGAAAAAAAAAAAAAAAAACAACTAGGCCAGGTTTGGTGGGACCAGCCTGTAATCCCATCTACTTTGGAGGGTCACACTGATTGCTTGCTACCTCAGAAAGTTACTTGTGAAGAAATATATTTCTACAGGATCTTCTTAATGACTACATAAAATTCTGTTACAAGGGGCTGGAACTGCGGCTCATTGGTATTGCACTTGACTGGCATGCATGAGGACCCGGCTTCAAACCCCAGCACCACATAAGCAACTAGGTGTCAGAGCAACTAAAGCCAGATTTACCAAAACAAAAAAAAAACAAAACACACACACACACACACAAACTAAATAAAATTGAATCTCTCTCCCTCTCCCTTAAAAAAAAAAAAAGCTATTACAAAAATTACTAAAATTTACTTAATCCTATTTAAATTGGTAAGTATAACTTGATTCCAAGCTTTACCCTTTACTTTTGCACTGTAGTGACCATCCTTCTACCTAACAAGCATCTTTGCGTACACAACCACTTGTTTCTTTAAAGCTGACTAGGTTTTGGGAGATGCTGCTCACCCTCTCCTCCCTGCTCTCCCCTCCCTGTGCTACATATCAAATGCAGAGCCTCACACAAGAAAGGAAACCACTAACACCTAACAACACCCCCAGGAATCAGGAGATTTTGTTTTAAGAGAGAAAGAGGACAGTGAGAGAGAGAAAAGAGAGAGACAATCACTTTTATTTAGTTTCTCATGTGGCTTCCAGTGCTCTGACATTTGGTTATGTATGTGGTGCTCGGGTTTGAACCCATGGCATGAGCCATAACCATTGAGCAACTGTTCCAGCCCAGAATCAGGAGATTTTAAAGGGAAATTTCATTTAAGCTCTGATTGTGTCTAATGAAATCTTACTATATGATCAAATAGTGGATTTCTTTAATATTTGTATCCATCAGATACACTCATGATGCCAGGGGCTGTTGATAAGCTAACACATTTTTTTTCCCAAGCAAAAATTGGAATCTATTTTTTTTTGGTGTATTATAATTATATATAACATGGGATTCATTATTCATTCTACCATATTCATGTGTGCACATAATTTGATCAGTCTCATACCCCAGCTAACATATTTTTTTAGCAATTTTTCTTTTCTTTTTTTTTTTTCAGCACTGGGATTAAAACCCAAGGTCTCATGCATGGTTAACAAGCACTTTACCACCGAGCTATATCCCCAGTCTAGCAACATACTCTTTTTAATAAAAAGTGGTTATATTAAAGGCCTAATGTGGGGCTATAGTGGTGGCTTGGCAGTTACAGCGCTTGCCTGGCATGCAAGAGAACGAAAATTTGAACCCCAGCACCACGTGCACAAACAAGTGTCAGAGCAATGAAAGCCACATGAAAAACTAAATAAAATTGATTCTCTCTTTCTCACTCACTGTCCCTCTCTCTTAAAAAAAAAATTAAAAATCTTGATGTGAGGGGAGGTGGTATCTTGAACATTATCATTATTATTTTAGAGAGGGACAGTGAGAGACAGAGAGAGAGAGATCAATTTTATTTAGTTTTTCATGTGGCTTTCATTGCTCCAAAGCTTCACTGTGTACATGGTACTGGGGTTTGAACCCGCATACTTGCGCATGCCAGCCAAGTGCTATAACCACTGAGCCACTGCTCCAGCCTGGCTTTTGTTGTTCTGATACTTAGTAGTGAAAGTGGGTGCTGGGGTTTGAATCCATGTACTTGCACATGCCAGCCAAGCGCAGTAACCACTGAGCCACCACTCCAGCCCCTTGAACATTATTTTAATGGGTCTATCTTTTGGATACTCTACCAGACAGCTGACATCATGAGAATTAGTTTTTTTAATGTACCTGGCACTTTAAGTATGTTTTCACTCAATATTCCTGTAGGACAGGCATTATTTTCCCCATTTCACAGAGGAATAAATTGATAATATTTGACAAAGTCAGACAGTCATCAAATAAGGGAAAGACCTGAGATTGAAACCCAGATTTATAGGACAGCCAGACCCAAACCCTGGGCCATGCTACTTCTCTCCATGAGGAAGAAGAGAGATTCTTATAGAAAAAAAATAATAATTGACACGAATTGAGGGCTAATTATTAATTTTTTTAAAGAGAGTGGGACAGTGATAGAAAGAATCAAATTTATTTAGTTTTTCATGTGGTTTTCGTTGCTCTGACATTTCATTGTGGACATGTTGCTGGGGTTTGAACTCGGGCCCTTGCATATGCCAGGCAGACGCCATTAACTGCTGAGCCATAACTCCAACCTGAGAGCTGATTCTTTACCTTCAAAAGCAGAAAGCATATCTCCTAAGAGCATGAAAGCAAAGTCACTCCAGTGTAGCTGAAGTCTAGGAAAACCCAAGGCTGCCTCCATGGAGACCCCATTCTTCTGACTCAGAAAGCAAAGGATAACTCAGGACAATGAGAGGAGGGCCTGGGCTTACCTGCTTGAGAGTAAATGGGAAGCCTCAATTGGCTCTAAGGATGAATGTGTCTTTGGGGACTTTTTCCCCACTTGGGCCAACAGAAGGAAACTCAATCCCTTGTATCTAAATAGCATGTATTAGGGTTCCATTTTTCTAATTTATAAATATTGGTCTAGCTCCAATGTTAGCCTGGGAACACCATGAAATACCTATTCTCTGCTCCCCATAGTCCAGGTTCTTCTTTCTGCTGTCTGGCTAGCCACCCTTCTCTTTCCTCCTTCCCCAGCAACTGCCCCCATCCCACCCCATCTCTCCTTTAGTGCCAGTGTAGATGACATTTGACCTGTTCACAGCACAAGGTCTAACCTTGCCCCCTATCTCTTATGGCCATATTCTTTTTGGGGAAAATTTCTCATTGTGTTAAGGCTAGATTGGAACAATTAGTATGTCTTCTATTGCAGCTTCTCATCATAGGAAAGAATCATCATAGGTAAAAGAGCCTTTTCTTTTACCTCCTTGAGTAAATTATTTCATCTAGGTAATTTGGACCACTAAACTCCCAGGAATTTGAATCTTGGGTCAGAAGAGATGCTATAGGTTGGGCCAGGAGCAGTGCTAGGGCCAGATTGTTCCCAAGCCACAAATTTCCTGTTTATACCAGATAGGTTGAGAGGTTGAGAGCAAGACAGGTTATATATATATATAGTTTGTTTTTTTGTACCATGGATTATACCCAGGGGCACTTAACCATGGAGCCATATGCCCAACCCTTTTTTTATTTTTTTATTTTTTTTTCAGGGCTGAGGACTGAACTCGGGACCTTGCGCATGCTCAGCAAGCGCTTTGCCACTGAGCTACATCCCCAACCCCCCTTTATTTTTTATTTTTTATTTTAAGATGGTCTTGCTAAGTTGCTTAGGGTCTCACTAAATTACTGAGGCTGACTTGAAGTTAGGATACTCTTGCCTCATCCTCCTGAGCCACTGGGATTACAGGCTTGTGCTACCACCGCTTTTTCTGGTCCCAGGATTTTTTTGAATGGGGAGCACACAGGGATACCCAGGTTAGTCAGGAGGCAGAGAGATCACAGGGAAGACATGGACAAGGGCCTTTACTATGGTTTCCATGGGAAGGAATGGGTGAGGCAGGTAAAGTTTATGATTGGCTATGGCTGACTCCACAAGCTCAAGGGTACAGGCTGTCCCTGAGGCAATTAGGTAAGGGAACAGGCAGAGCCTGTTGGGAGTGTGGGTCCTGAAATGGTTGATTTGCATATGATTTGCATATGAAATGTATGCTGTAAGCAATCCTTTACAATTTTTAGGAATGGCTAGCCCTGTGAGAGGCAGTCCCTTATTAAAAAACAAAACACACACACAAAAAGGTATAATTAGTACATCAACAGACAGTCCTACTTTGTTCTGGCACTTTTCACCTTGTTTACTAACTCTTAAGCATTCTTCTCCCCTTCTAGCTCAAGGAGCCTAAGTGCAGGGCCAAGCCTTATTCCTGTCCCCAGTAGATGTTCAGAGCATATCTGCTAAATTAATGAACCAATCACTGTGTGTGTTTGGGCAGGAGTGGGTGTAGGTGCAGACAAAAGAAAACAAGCAATCAAGTGATCTGGTTTTACATGGGAAGCCAGCTGGGCAACAAACCCAGATTTCTGGTCTGCTGCCCACTTTAGCTCTTCAGGTACCACATGGGCCAAAAGGTTTTTCCCTTCCCTCTTCTGCAGCCAGTGGGAAGCCTATTTTGGCCTATATATTTATAAATATGAGAGAATTTTTTGGTACAGGGAAATATAGAAGCTTCAATTAATTAAAATGAATATTTCTGTGAAAAGGCTTATCTTCTTTGCAATCAAACTCCAGATTATTTTATTTACAAAAATCTTACCTTCAAAATTAAACTCATTTCAAAGGTGCTTAAATTTTGTTGTTTTGTTTTGTTTTTCTATTTTTTCAGTACTAGCGATTGAATCCAGGGGCATTATCGCTGAGCCACATCTCCAGCCCTTTTTTATTTTGAGACAGGGTCTCACAAAGTTGCTTAAGGTCTTGCTAAGTTGCTGAGGCTGTCTTTTAACTTGTGATTCTCCTGCCTTAGCCTCCTGAGATGCTGGGATTACAGGTATGTGCCACCATGCCCAGCCCAAGAGAAATACATCTATTTTTAACAGTTAATTTTTTTGTTTTTTTAAAGAGAGAGGGGCAGTGAGAGAGAGACAGAGAGAGAGAATCAATTTTATTTAGTTTTTCACATGGCCTTCGTTGCACCAACACTTAGTTGTATATATAGTGCTGGTGTTCGAGCTCTCGTCCTCACACATGCCAGGCAAGCGCTGAGCCACCGCTCCAGCCCCTTTACCAGTTAATTTGATTAAAATGACAGAAAACTAGAATATCTCTATGGACCAGACTTTATAGACCAAAGCTTGTTCAAAGTCATGGAATAAAATTTGAACCCAAGATTTCTAACTCCCTGCTTAGGTGCTCACTCCTTTATTGTACTTCAGGGTGGCTCTGAAAGCAGGAAGGTGCTGGGCATGGTGGTGTTTGCCTGTAATCCGAGCAACTCTGCAGGGTAAAGCAGGAGAATCTTGCAGCTTAGCAAGACCCTCTCTCAGAGTAAAAAATAAAAAAGGCTGAAGATGTAGCATTACTGGGTTCAATCCCCAGTACAAAAAAACAAAAAACAGAAAAAAAAAAAAAAACAACCCAGACCCAATCATATCAAGTGTGACCCACCTGAATCTCTCATGCACTCCTGGTGGGAATGTAAAATGTATGATTATTTTTGAAAAATACTTTGCAGTTTCTTAAGTTTAAAACATACACTTAGCATTCCACTCCTACATATTTATCCAAGAGAAGTGAAAGCTTTTATCTATACAAAAACTTGGGGAAGGATGTTCATAGAAGTTTTATATTAATAGCCTCCATCTGGAAACAATGCAATGTCTATCAACAGGTGAATGGATAAATAAATTATGATGTAATCCACGCAATAGAATACTATTCAGCAACAAAAAGGAATGAACTACTGCTAGATGCAACAATATGTATAAATAGCACAACAGTTAAGCTGAGTGAAAGAAGCCAGACTGTCCAAAAGAGACTATATTCTTTGATTTAATTTATATGAAATTCTAAAAAATATTAACTAATCCATGTGACATAAGTCAGATTAAGGGTAAAGTGGATTAAATAACAATGATTTCCAAAATATGTCCACATTCCAGTTCTTGGAAACTATACAAATGTTACTGAACTTGGAAAAAGGCTAACATACAATTAAGAATCTTAATGCGTTAGTCAGCTTCTTGTTGCTGGGACAAAATACAATTTAGAGGAAGAAAGATGTATTTTGGCTCCCAGTTTCAGAGGTCCACGGTTAGCTGGCCACATTGCTTTGGGCCTGAGATGAGACAGAACATAATGGTAAAGGGTGTGGTGGAATAAAGCTGCTCAGCTCACAGTAGCCAGGAAGCAGAGAGAGGGAGAAGAAGAGAGGGGAAGAGGTTAGGAATAAGATATAGTTGTCTCAGAGCAATCAGGAAGCAGAAAGAGAGAGAGAAAAATGGGGCGGTGGGACAGGGAGGAGGGGTCCACGCCCTTCAACTAGGTCCACCTCGTAGTTTCTACCACCTTTTGGTAGTAGTCCATTCAGCTATGAATCCCTCAGTGAATTAATCCATTGATGAGGTCAGAGCCCTCATGATCCAATCACTTTCCCAAATTTCCACCTCTGAACTGGGGACCAAGCCTTCAACAAGCAGCCTTTTGGGATATTCCAGATCCAAACCAAACACTTGAGATCAACTTAGATTTTCCAGGTAGACCTAGAATCCGATGTCAAGTTCTTTATTAGAAAAGGGTAGAGGGAGATTTAAGACATACGAAAGGAGAAGATGCAGGGAAAAGGCAGAGATACAGCTACCAGCTGCAGGTCAAAGAACACCAAGACACTTGAAGCTGGGAGGCAAAGAACAGATTTTCCCCAGAGCCACCAGAGGGCGCATGGCCCTGTTGACATCTTGATTTCCCATTTCCGGCTTCCAGAACTGAAAATAGATTTCTATTGTTTTAAGTCACTCATCCAGTGGTAATTTGGTATAGCAACTTTAGAAGACAAATACAGGCCAGCTGTGGTGGCTTATGCCTGTAATCCTAGCTACTTTGGAGGCTGAGGCAGGAGGATCGCAAGTTCCAGACCAGCCTCAGAAATTTAGTGAGCCCCTATCTCAAAATAAAAAATGAAAAGGATTGGGGATGTGGCTCAGTGGTAAAGCAGCCCTGGGTTCAATCCCCAGTACTCCCCAAAATAATAATAATAAAATAAAAATAAGAAAGCAAATACATATGGTTCCCTGGAAAAGGAACAGGGAAAGAGAGAGAGAAGAGGTAGAAAGGAGAGAAGATAAAAAGTAGGAGTAAACTTTTTTTTTAAAGAATCAATTTTATTTATTTTTTTAATCTGGCTGTAGTTTTTCCTCCACTTAGCTGTGTATGTGGTGCTGGGGTTTGAACCTGGGTCCTTGTGCATAGCAGGAAAGCATTCTACCACTGAGCCATTGCTCCAGCTTAGGAATAAACTTTTTTTTTTTTTAAAGCAGACAGAATTTAACAAAATAACAGAAAGCAAGGCATAGGGAAAAGAGCAGACTTCCCCCAGAGTGGGAGAAGGGGACAGATCAAGGAGTAAACTTTTGAAGAAAATAGTCTCATTATGATTGTGGTGAAAACAATCTTGGGTGAAAATATATCTCAAAACATCAAATTTAATAACTAAAAATGTACAGTTTATTTAAATTCCATTATACATTAATAAAGCCTTTAAGACATAAAAGGTTCTAAAACAAGAGTTTACCTGCAACACTATGAACTTTTCAAGTAGCCCATATAACATTGACACACACACAGTGTGTTCTCAGGAGCCTGCCCATGAGATAAAACCACACTGTATATAGAGGAGCTAAGTAAACTTAAATGATTAACACTGGGAGAAATGGTGTTTAAAACTTGAATCACTGTAATATGAAGGTAAGCCATCCATCCCCATCTTGTGTGAACATAGTTAGAACCAAGACCAGTGACACAATAGTGAGACAGATTTTGGTTCCAAGAACTTTCTTACCAGTGCTATCCACAGATAAAATAGCTGCTGGAGAAGCTGATGGGAGATTATCTAGAGATCGTAGGATAGATGCCTGTCTTTGCCTCTTTTCTCTGTTGGATCCTGTTTTCCTTGATTTCATCTTACCAATTTCTGCTTCTTCCCATCCTCTTAACATTTGTTGGAGCAAATGTTAAGAAATATTGAAATAAAACATTTAAACATTTTGCATGTAAGATTTTTTGGATAAAATTCTAGATAAAATTACAGGTATTGCTCTTTTGCCTTTTTGCTTTCAGTGAAGCTATTGAGAAGGGTGTTGTCATTGTTTTTAGAATTTTGTCTTTATTCTTAGTGTTGTGAACTTTCACATGATGTGCTTTTATTTTTTTCTCATATGCAGGGTATGCACAGCAATTTCAACTAGATTCATGTCATTTGATTCTGGAAAATAAAAACAAAAAACTTCCATTCAGTGGGTTTTTTTTCTTCCTGCGACTCCCTCTACTTGTGCATTAGACTTCCTGTATTTTGTATAATTTCTTTCTTATTTTCTATCATTTGTCCTTTTGTTCTACTTCCTGAGACCTTTTTCTTACTTATTGTAATGGTTAATCTTGGTTAACCATCCAACTTGACAGTATTGAGAGATGCCTAGAATATTGGTAAACACACTTTCTGGGTGTGTCTATGAGGGTGTTTCCAGACATGACTGACAAGTGGGTCAGAGAATGCAGGAGGAAAGATCTCCTCTCAGTGTGAGTGACACCATTCAATTGCCTGCAGGCCCAGGTGAAAGAAAAAAATGGAAGAAGGGGAAGCTTGCCCACATGTGCATGCTGGATTCTTCTTGAGCAGATGTAGTTTTTTTGTTTGTTTGTTTGTTTTAGCTGCTGCCATTGTCCATGGATATGAGGCTCCAGCTTCTTCAATATTTGAACATTTACTCACACCAGTCGACTCTCCAGGGAGTTTCCTGTTCTTCAGCCTCAATGGGAGCTGGATCATTAGTCCTTCTTGTTCTAATGCTGGGTTTCAGTATTTATGCCATGGGCTTAGACGTGGGCTGTGTTAAGAACTATGGTGGGATCGAAGAATAACAAGGGATGATAGGAAGGGAGGAGAAGGGGAAATGTTGGAACTGAGATAAAGCAAGGCACATTCCAAGCATTTTTAAGTATGTCATTGTATGTATTATAGTCATGTATATAAAAAATGTTCCTCATAGGCATAAGAATTATGTCACTGTACTTGGGTATTTTAAGAAAAATATAGAACCAAGAAAGAAAGGCAAGGGATCTGGGGAACGGGAGGAGGGAGGTAGGGGGGTACAGGGGAGTACTGACCAAACTATATTGCTGTATCGTGTGCATCTATGAATATGTGACAACAAATTGCATCATTATGTAAAACTATAATGCACTAATAAAAAGTAAATTAAAAAAGAAAAAACTATGGTGTGGCAACAACCATGGAAAAGCTTAGCTTTATTAAATCTCAAATGATGTATGAGATTTTGATAATTTCAAGAATTCTATGTAAGGGGCTAGAGCGGTGGCTCAGTGGTTTCGGCGCTTGCCTGGCAAGCACGAGGACCCGGGTTCAAACCCCAGCACCACATACACAACTGAGTGTTGGAGCAACTGAGGCCATGCGAAAAAACTAAATAAAGTTGTTTCTCTCTTTCTCTGTCTCGCTCACTGTCCCTCTCTCTAAAAAAAAAAAAAAAAAAGAATTCTATGTAAGTACAGCACAGCCTCAAAACAAGAGTCAAGATGAATATCATTTTGTATTAGCAACACCAGATATAATGCTTTAGAAAAAAAAAGATTTATGTTGGAGGAAGTTGATTTTAATTAATAGCACTGTCAGCTGAGAATTTTTTTTTATTTTAATTTGAGGACTCTCCAATGTATCTAGGATTCCCTCCACCCCTTTCTGGAGTTGTTCTCCCCAAAAGATCCTCTACTCTCTCTCTCCCTTTTTTATTTCTGGGGATTGAACCTAGGACCTAGTGCATGCCAGTCAAGTGCTTTACCACTGAGCTCAGCCTAAGTTCATTTTAATCTCATGCTATAACCTGACTGCCAATATTTTGGGAATGAGATTGGGAAGAGGAACCGGAGGGTCCTACCTGTAAGTGTGTAGACTATAACATGCTCTCCATTTTCAGTTTATCAGTTTGTTTCTAAATTGAAACCTCTCTGGTTCAGTATCTCCAGAGTTTCTTGTAGGATGGGACAATGGATAGTCTCTTAGCTTCATTGTTCAGGGCTTCTTGTGTAGATTTTAAATCTATCCCTTTGTTTTCTACTCATTTTTTTAACTTGGTCTTCCATAGTAAGCTCCATGATGCCTTTCTGGAGTTTGGAAAGATCAATAGCTTTGCCCTCAACATCCCCTTCTATACAAACAATAACAGATGCTGGAGGGATTGTGGGGAGAAAGGAACACTAACACACTGCTGGTGGGACTGCAAACTTGCTTAGCCACCCTGGAGATTCCTCAAAAAACTAGGAATGGAGGGCTGGAGTGGTGGCTCAGCGGTTATGGTACTTGCCTGGCATGCGCAAGGATGCGAGTTCGAACCCCACCACCACGTACACAATGAAGTGCTGGAGCAATGAAAGCCACGTGAAAAACTAAATAAAGTTGATTCTCTCACTGTCCCTCTCTCTTTAAAAAAAAAAAAAAAACTAGGAATGGGGCACTGGAACGGTGGCTCAGAGGTTGCGGCGCTTGCCTGGCATACGCAAATATGCAGGTTCAAACCCCAGCACCACGTACACAGTGAAGTGTTTGAGCAATGAAAGCCACGTGAAAAACTAAATAAAAATTGGTTCTTTCTCCCCCCACCCCCCTCATTGTCCCTCTTAAAAAACAAAAAAACAAAAAAACAACTAGGGATGGAACTACCTTACAATCCAACTATCTCACTCCCGGGTATGTTCCCAAAAGAGCTAGAATCAGGGGCTGGAGCAGTGGCTCGGTGGTTACAGCGCTTGCCTGGCATGTGCAAATGCATGAGTCCAAACCCCAGCACCACATACACAGCGAAGTCTTGGAGCAATGAAGGCCACATGAAAAACTAAATAAAAATTGATTCTCTCTCTCTTTAAAAAAAAAAAAAAAGAGCTAGAATCAGAATCAGCATACTACAGAGACACAGATACATCAGTGTTTACAGCAGGTCGATTTACAATAGCTGAACTATGGAACCAACCCAGATGCACCTTGTTGGATGAATGAATTAAAAAATTGTGGTGTATATACATATACAATGGAGTTCTACTCTGCTATTAGAAAGAATGATATCATGGCATTTGCAGCCAAATGGTTGGAAATGAAAAAAATTATGCTGAGTGAAATATCCCAAATTCAGAGACTTAAGGACCAAATGTTTTCTCTCATATGTGGAAGCTAGTCTAACACCTAAGACAGGATGATAGTTTAGTTTATTACTTAAACTCACCATAGTTGAAATTTCACATATGTTGGGGGAAACCATACCTATGAAGGTGGGGGGAGATGGAAGGCAGGCAGGAAGGAGAGAGAGGGACGAGGAGAGTTATCAATACAACTGGGAATATTCAACTTCCATTAGAAGCCTAACTACACACAGGCAGGGAGAGAAACTCAGAAATGTCAAAAATTAATATACAGGTTTATGTTCATTTCAAATTATTGTATGGGGGATTACTGAGGGGACATGAGTTCAGGGAATGGATGAAGGAGGAGTAGATCTTGCACTAGGATTGGCCTTAACTTACTATCTCATTATGCCAATATTCATGAATGCATAAATATGTAACAATCCCTTCCAATATGTAAGACTACATTGAACAAATTTAAAAAATCTCATTCTACAGGAATTTAGGTTTTAACTTCTTCCCTCATCCAAGTCTGTATTTGCCACATCAGAGTCCAGTGGACCATCTGGCTTTGAAGGGACCCCCAACAGAGGCTGGATTAAAAAGTTCTAGCTCTAAGTAACCTGAAGTGTGTGCATCAAATTTTCTAAAGTTTGAGGGGTTTTAGGTGAGCAACCACCAGCCCTTGCCTATCCTTTGGCAAACCATAATTAAAGCAACCAGAAAGCAGCTACTTAAGGAGGTAGGTGACTGGGAAAATGCAGAACTTCAATAGTGGACAGAGACTTGGGAGAAACCCAGCAACTCTGGATAGTTGGAACAGAGGATAAGAAAGAGCTCCAGGGCTGGAGCAGTGGCTCAGCAATTACAGCACTTGCCCGGCAAACACAAGTACATGGGTTCAAACCCCAGCACCCATGTACACAACTAAGTGTCAGTGCAACGAAAGCCATGTGAAAAACTCAATAGAAATTGATTCTCCCTCTCTCTTTTCCTTCTCTCTTGAAAGAAAGAAAGAAAGAAAAAAGAAAAAGAAAGAGAGAGAGCTCCAGTATGGCTTGCACATTAGTGTGGTAGAAGGCAGGACAGTGAAGAAAGAGGGAGAGACCTGGTAAACACAATTGAGCACAGAAATCAGCGCTGTGTAGAAGAGTAGTCTGAACACAACTAATCTGGGATCAGCATAGCAGGCTGGGAATGGAGTTTTCTGCACTTACCAACATATACTTGTGGTGCAGGAATGGGGATGCCATCTTGAGAAGGTCTCCTTCTTGCTGCTTTGGGAAATAAAAGGCCCTGCATTTTCTTGATCATTGCTATACTGTCTTTGTTTCAGTGGGTTTCTATCTTGAGGCCCAGTTTGGTACCCAGCGGGGGAGTGCCACTTAAGTTTTCACGGCCATCAACAACTTTCCAATTTCATAGGACAGTTGCAAACATCAAATAAAAACATATGAAAATGTTTTTTAATATTTAAAGATTTTAATATTTAAAGAATTTTTAATATTTAAAGATCCAGTTTTGGATCTAGTCAGGATTTTATGATGCTAGAATTTATATCTTATTACAATTTTTATTTTAATGTACGGAAGGCTGGTCAATTTGTCTTTTTTTTTTTTTTTTTTTTTTTTTGGATACTGAATGCTGTGCTGCCGTGCTGCCCTTATTATTTTGAGACAGGGTCTCAGTAAATTGCTTAGGGCCTTGCTAAATTGCTGAGGCTGGCCTGAACTTGTGATCCTCTTGCCTCAGACTCTCCCATTTAATGGGATTATGGGCAGGTGCCCTGGCTAATTACCAAATCCTTAATCTGGTAATCATTATTTTTCTTCTTTTTTCTACTATCCCTGGGATATATCCTCACTCAATGTTCCATTCAATGTAGTAGTTGTAAAAGGTCTTTTCCAAGTAGCTCCTGAAGTAATTACACCAATATGCCTTTCTCTGGAGGAATAAACTAAACATGTTAGCTTAATCAATAAATCCTTCTAAGAATTAATCTGTATAAGTTATTTTACCAAGTCCCATATATTTATAGTGGAAGTAAAGTGTAAGGACTAGAGTTAAGAGGCAAGAGATTTAAAGCTTTTCTTCTTCCCATGTAAGGTGACAAAAAAAAAAAGGTAATGGTGGTCATAACTTTCATAGTTCAGTGAATCAATATGCCCATGCCATGTCTCATTGAGTACACAATCTAAAATTATCACTAGGGGCTTAAAAACTGTGTATTTAAAATGCAATTAATTGGGGCTGGAACTCAGCAGTTAACGGCACTTACCTGGCATATGCAAGGACAAGGGTTCAAACCTCAGCACCACGTATACAACAAAGTGTTGGAGCAACGAAAACCATAAGAAAAACTAAATAAAACTGATTCTTTCTTTCTTTGTCTCACTGACCCTCTTTAAAACAAACAAACAAACAAAAAACTCCAATTAATTGGAACATAACTGTGGGACTTAAATACAAATATTTCACAGAAGATATAGGGTGATAAGTATTACCAAAATGGTAAAATAAATCAATAAAAACTTAAATGGCTGAAACAGTCTCTTTTTGTTATAGTCAGTCTTGGACTTTTTTTTTTTTTTTTTTTGTGGTACTAGGGACTGAACCCAGGGATGCTCTACCACTGAGCTATATGCTATTATCCCCATACCTCTTTTTTTTAATTTTTTAAAAATTGAGACAGAGGCTTATTAAGTTAATTAGGCTGGCCTCAAACTTTTGATCCGTTTGCCTCAGCCCAAAGAGTCACTGGGATTAAAGGCATGTGCCACCACATCTGGCTCAGTCTAGTCTTTGTTTTTTTTTATTGTTGTAATATTTTTCTCAAATTGGATTAAAATAAGTTGTTTCTATTGGCTCAGTCTAGTCTCGCACTTCTTAACACAATTCCTAATAGCCAGAGAGAAGTGTACATTTAAAACTTCGGCCCAAAAGAGAGACAAACATGTAATACTGCAGTAAAAATCTATTTCCATGCCAGGCATGGTGGTGCATGCCTGTAATCCCAGTGACTCAAGAGGCTGAGGCAGGAGGATCACAAGTTCAAAACCAGCCTCAGCAACTTAGCAAGGCCCTCTGTAACTTACCAAGACTCCATCTCAAAATTAAACAGAAAAAGGGGTTGGGGATGTGGTTCAGTGGTTAAGCACCCTTGGGTTCAATCCCTGGTATCAAAAAGGAAAAAAAAAATGTTTCCCTGGCTAAACAGTAAAAAGGTGTAGTTAAATAATCCAAATCAAATTCAAACTTCTAGCTCTTTTGAGATGGATAAACTGCAGCTTCTAGAAGCAGATCTTGCTTCTTCATTCATTGCTTTTAAAGAGTTCAGCCTAATAACATGGAGCAACTGCAATTATTTCTAAAGGTATTATTTTTTGTAAGAATTTTAAAATCTATATTTCAATAATTCCTAAAAAGGCTCAACAACCCAGAGAAATAAATGGGCACTCAAATGGTTCAAACAACAAAACTAAAAACTCTGGCTTCACATTTTATATCCCTGATGTAATACACTTGAAAGTTAAACGTTTTATTTTTTGAACAGGGTCTTGTTAAGTTGCTGAGTAAGACCTCAAACTTGTGATTCTTCTGCTCCGGCCTCCTGAGCTGCTACAATTATAAGCAAGAGCAACCCAGCTAAGCATTTTAATTTTTAAACATTCATTAAATTATCCTTAAGCTGGAGATTCATGAAGGTAAGAATTTATTTATTTATTTATTTATTTATTTATTTCAAAGAGAGAGGGACATTGAGAGAGAGAGAAAGAGAAAGAGAGAATCAATTTTATTTAGTTTTCCATGTAGCTTTCGTTGCTCTGACACTTTGTTGTCTTGCGTATGCCATGCAAGTGCCATAACTGCTGAGCCACCACTCCAGGCTGAAGGTAAGGATTTAAAGAGAAAATCAGTGGTTCCCCAGATATAGAGGGCAATAATTCTACGAAATATAAACTTCTCTCTTCTATTCATAAAACAGACAAAGGCATCATTGTTCTCTAGTTTTATTTTTTTTTAATTTTCCCAACACATGAACTATATATAGCTCATTTTGAGATTTTTCAGTGCATTTCACAGCAAAAATGAAAAGGGAATCATTAAAACGGTTGTACACAAACCAATTCTTTTTCTTATAATTTACAATTTGTTGAAAAAAATGTTTTGCTATTTTTATCCTACTAACTCCCCCCAACAGAATACAATTTATCAGAGCACAAAGCTTAAACTTCTTATGATGATGCAACAGATACAGCCATCTACCATGGCTGATGAATAACAGGTACATATTATGCACACTGATTGGAAGACCACATCAGAAGAAACAGAGTAAGGCACCACTCTTGGAAAATTAAGGTAGCTTGCAGTAACAAGTCTTGAGCACCGTAACTAGGTACTCAATAAATACTTGAACAAATGATGAAAACCATAATTAGAGCTATTCTTTTAATTGCCAGCAATTCTTCAACCTCAATAAAATACTGATTTAAAAAAAGATTTGTACCTGAATACAACTTCCTGATATCTTTTTTCCTGATATCTTTTTATTTCATACTTTCTTCAGCATTTAAATTTCCTTAAAAGAAAATAAAACTATACCTTACATGTGCTCAGTCACATATACATATATAACTGAATTACTGACAAATAGGAATAGTCATTTGTTTAATTTTTGAACAGAGGTAAGATAAAGAAAACTTATCCAGAGGGATAGTACATAATACTGAATATTAACCTACAGTTGAAAAAAAGATAAGGAAAAAAGTAACAGTTTTATTTTTAATATTTGCTATTTTAATGCCTTAGTTCTTCAGAAAGGCCAAAATCTCATCATATTGACATGAACACATTTAAAAAAAATTGTCTCTCAAGTGTAATATTTAATAAAACTAGGTATTGAAAAATGTTCTGAAATTTTTCAAGTCAATGTTGTTTTTCAAGTATATTAAAATGCGCAGAAGAAAAAATTCTCCATGGTTATAATTCTAATCAATTTATAAATATACTTTTTAAAAGAGTTCCAACAGAGGTGGATAGTGGATAAGTTCTTCAGACACAGGCACACAGTCTTTTTGAAGAAAAAGAATGCCTTGTTACTACAACCCGGTGATTTTTTTTTTTTTAACACTGATTTCAGGCACAATGGCTGAATCCACTTCTGGGTCATGTTCTTCCTCCTCTTGGTTGGTTTATAAGAGTAGTGAATACTTCAGTTATGGATAGAAAGCAAAACACAAACTCTGAAAGAG
The DNA here is from genome assembly GCA_004027875.1 of Aplodontia rufa. Lineage (NCBI taxonomy): Eukaryota > Metazoa > Chordata > Mammalia > Rodentia > Aplodontiidae > Aplodontia > Aplodontia rufa. The sequence goes on from PVKS010006711.1 coordinate 39,401, forward strand.
ACTTCACTGTTCACTACAAAGAAATCAAAGTCACTGAGTTCTCACTGTTGTGTATAACCACTGCCCCTGTGCAAAAATAGGTATTCAAACAGTTTTAAGGACCAGGAATTGGATAAAAGATTAATCATCTAACAGTTCAGGTAAAAGGTTTTAAGATGGTATTGCTCACATCACATGAACAGGTTGGTGAGAGGTCCACTGTGTTTCTTTAACACTTTGGTCTTGCTGCGGTATTATAGTGTCCTAGTAGGTACATTCGTGTTTAGCTAGTTTCAGTCTGTGCAATCAGGAAGCAGGTCACTCAGTGCAATGATTCCAGTCCGGGAGGGTGTGGGGTAAACAGAGAAGAACCTCATTTGGTCAAGTCTTAAGACAGCATGTGTCACTCTGCTGGTTGTGTTGTTGGAATTACTTTCCAAAGGGGTTTGTGATAAACCCAGCCATCTCCCTGAAATGAGGAGAAAGATAAATTAAAGAACAATTCTGCTGCTGTCTTTAAAATTAGAAGCCAAAAAAAAAAAAAAAATTAGAAGCCAAAACTAAAATAATACCTTCATTGAAATGGAATTCTATGTGAAGGAATAAAGACTCTGTGCTTAAGATGTTGAAAAATGCCTGCAAATTTAGCTAGAACTAGGTGAGGTCTAGTATGGGAGTACCTAGTTTGTGACCCATGAACGTTTTACTTTGTAGAGGTCATGTGTAGCAATTCTGCCAGTTTTGCCAAAATGCTACAGATTAAGAACTGTAAGTTACAAGCAGAAGGTGGAACACTAAGAAATGCTCAAGCTGTTCTCATATCTGCCATCTGTACTATCTACATGCTGGGTTTTGTTGTTATTCTTTCCTGACTTCTCTGGTTCCTGTGAATAGGATACTGTAAAAACACGAAGAGTCAAAGAGTGCACTAAAGACAGAAGAGCAAAGCAAAGAAAGAAGAGCTACACAAAATACGTGTAGCAGCATACTGGGGTGGGAACTTGGCAGAGTTAAGATCAGGATAGTGAAGACTGTAGTTCACTGTTTATGGGACTAGGCAAAGTCAAATTTGAATCTCTGTCCCTACCCCCACATCTCCTTCAATTTATTTGTATTTTTAAAAATATTATTTATATATTTACTTTTATTTACCTTCTTCCAAAAAATGATTTAAGGATGGCAACTATTTGATTCACAAGGATAAGGATTCTCTCCTTAACCAAACTAGTCAGGTTCTTTTGAGTTGTCTTCTTCAGTAAGCCTCAATCCTTGACCTTCTAAGACCAGTTTTAGCAAAGCATCCTGAGGACCAGTTTACTGAAAACACATCAACCCTCTTTCCACACCCTCAGTACACAGGCCAAGTCCACCCTAGTAATTTTCCATCCATTTCCTCACCTTGCCTGTTGGCTGTAACTCCCTACTTGTTAGGACTGTGTTCAGAATCTAGTTCAATCTATCTTCTACTGCAATGATTGTGAATAAATTCTTCCTTACTGTCAGAATAATCTCTCCTCAACAACAACAAACACAAGGTTGTTCATACATTAAATCACCTGGTGCATAAATCTTAATACTTACACTGTTGTTTGGAAAAGATGTCAGCCAATCACATTACAGAATGTTAGATTTAGAAGTAAAGATATGCTGTCTAATCATCTAATTTTACAGATGAAGAACAGGAGGTGCTAAAAAGTTAAACGAATTGCCCAACTTCACCTAGGAAGGGTTAGAACTCTTGTCAGTGCATCCTTAAATGCCTTTCCCTCAAATATACTTTCTTTTTTTTTTGACATTTACAATGTGCATATTTACTCACATTTTATAGCTGAAGCAACTTAGGTTAGAAATGGCAAATAAACTATCCAAGGTATATTCTGGGGCTCAAACTGAACATATCTGACTCCAGTATGGTCCACTATACTGCAAGTCTTCCTATTTTTGTATACATACAACAAGCAATTTGAAACATTCACTCATTCACTTAAGAGGACATAACAAATAGGTTCTATTTCCTTTCTTTTTTTTTTTTTTTAGGGCTGAGGACCGAACTCGGGGCCTTGCGCATGCTAGGCAAGCGCTCTGCCACTGAGCTAAATCCCCAACCCCAACAAATAGGTTCTAATGGGTAGTGTATAACAGCTCTCTCAGCACTCATGTGTGCGCTCTCTCTTTCTCCGTACATACATACACACACACGTATGGATGTGATTAAATGAGACTAGAAACACATTACATTAGTGCATTTATACTTGTCTCAAGTTAATTTACCTCCTCTTTTTACACTAAAAGTAGTTATTCTTTTTTTTTAAAGAAAGAGGGATAGTGAGAGAGAGAGAGAGGGAGAGAGAGAAACAGCTTTATTTAGTTTTGCATGTGGCCTTTGTTGCTACAACACTCGGTTGTGTACGTGGTGCTGGGGTTCGAACTTGGGTCCTTGTGCATGCCTAGGCAAGCGCCGTAACCGCTGAGCCACCGCTCCAGCCCCAAAAGTGGTTATTCTTTACTCCTTCACCTAACTACCATCAGCTCCTAACTGGTCTAAATCTATCTGTGAACAACAGTGAAAGTACCAAATAAGTGGAAAGCCCTTGTTACTCCTAACAATATTTATGAAACATATATTATGTACCCCAAACTCTGGTTAGGACTACAGGGGAGACAAAAATCAACATTTCAATAACTTATGATTCTTCTTAGCAAAGAACCACACATGATGGGGTAGCTCCAAATTTGTTATTAAACTGGTTATCATCCCTCATCAGCCTTACTTGTACCCTGCAGTGCTTCTCACACATGATGGCACACGTCACAGGATATGACTTGGCTAGCCCACAGACTTAGGGAATAATTATCACAACATAGCTCTAACATACTTAGGCACTGCTGTGTCACGGCATACTATTTAGAAATGCTGTTTATACTTTACAGCAGGGTCCATATCTGAATCTACAATTTACTGTTCCATCAGAGAGGCCACCTAGGTTGAAAGAAATTTACTATTCTGTTGGACAATTAGCATAATTTGCTACTATTTTCTCTGTCCACCATCACGAGTGATAAAAAGATTGAGTTTTTTTTTTCCTTTTTTTAAGAAAGAGGGACAGTGAGAGAGAATCAATTTTATTTAGTTTTTCATGTGGCTTTCATTGCATGGACACTTAGCTGTGCACGTGATACTAGGGCTTGAACCCACCTACTTGCGCACATCAAGGAAGTGCTGTAATCGCTGAGCCATGGCTCCAGCCCTAAAAGCTGGTTCTTAATATCTGTTGTATAAAGAATAAATGAGGGCTGGAGCCATGGCGTGGTGGCGTGTACACTTGCCTGGCATGAACAAGTACATGGGTTCAAACCCAAGCACCACGTACATAATGCAGTGTTGGAGCAACAAAAGCCACATAAAACACTAAATAAAACTGATTTGCCCCACCCACTTCCCTCTTTCTTTAAAAAAGAAAGAATAAATGAGGGGCTGAAGTGGTGGCTCAGTGGTTACAGTGCTTGCCTGGCACTTGCGAGTATGTGAGTTCAAATCTCAGCACCATGCACACAACTAAGTGTGCAACGAAAGTCACATGAAAACTAAATAAAATTGATTCCCTCTCTCATTGTTTTTTTTTTTAAAAGAATAAATGAGAAGTAACAAGTTTACGTGTCATGCAAGTAGCAAGAATTAGGGTGCCTATGCTTTCAAGTTCCATCAATTGCATCTTTTACAAATACAGCTCCATACTCAGTCACCAAAACTAATTTTTAATTAAAATTTTTCACTTAGAAACTCTTCTCTTTAGAATTTGCTCTTATGGCACTGCTTTCTAAATGAGCTTAAACTGAAAATAACCAATATTACCAGAATATAAATATTTATTTTTTCATGTGAAAGTATGTAAAATATTTCCCTATATTATTCCTATCCATGAAAGTAGTAAAGCTATTATGGATTTTTTCTCTTTTCTTTTCTTTCCTTTTTTGAGATAGGGTCATGCTACATTGCCCAGGATAGCCATGAACTCCTGAGCTCAATCCATCCTTCTGCTTCAGTTCCTAGAGAAGGTGTGTCTATAGGAAAGCACCACCAGGCTCAGTTTAATAAATTATGGATTTTAAGGGCAATAACTATGCACGAATCAGAGTGAGATTACTTTTTCTAGATTTCTTCCTAATGGACAAGTTACAGTCTAATGACTCCCTGTCCTCCCTCCCTCCCTTCCTTCTACTGGGGACTGAACCCAGAGCCTCTCTGACCACTAAGTTACACATCCAGCACTTTTTATTTTATTTTGAGACAGGGTTTCAAAAAGTTGCTAAGGCTGGCCTATAATTTATAATCCTTCTGACAAGTTGCTTGGATTATAGGGATACCACTGTACCAGCTTCACTGTGTTTTCTTATAGATGGTTATAAATATGAGAAATTTGAGTGAAATGAGCCTTATTTTATCATTCACCTCATTCTGTTTCTACCAGAAAGTAATAAACAAAGACTTTTAAAAATCTTAGATGTTACAAATTCAAAGCATTGAAGTCTGGCATACATGGTCCATCATCTCATACAGCTCAGACACGTGGTGGTGGTGGGGGATACATTACAATAAGATGTAATTACTGAATGTTCTTGATTGTATTATAAATCCTTCTTATATTAATCTGCAAATCCACTATCTGGAAGTTTGGCCCAGGAATAGTCAGCTATTTGATCTGGTAAAATTACCTCCTTCCTCCTGCTCCTGATCAAATGTAGGGACTTGCACATGACAGGCAAATCTCTACCACTGAGTTAAACACCAGCTGTTCATAAAAATTTCTATGTGATAAGTCCAGGTCTTTTTTTTTTTTTTTTAAGAGAGAGGGACAGCGAGAGAGACAGAGAAAGAGAGAAACAACTTTATTTAGTTTTTCACATGGCCCTAGTTGCTCCAACACTCAGTTGTGTATGTGGTGCTGGGGTTTGAACACACGTCCTCACGCTTGCCAGGCAAGCACTGAAACCGCTGAGCCACGGCTCCAGCCCAGTCCAGATCTTTTTGAAGAAAGCAATTTTTTTTGGGGGGGGGGGTGTTGCAAGTCAAACACCCTATATCTCTAGCCACTTCACAATCCACTGTATAGACAATTAAGTTTCTCACTTTTCCCTTAAAATGTGGACTCTGGAAGTGAACATGGAGTTTCAGATGTGCTACAAAAGTCAATAAACTGTAAAATGATTTTCTACTATTGTGACTAAAGATTATATCATCAATTTCATTTGGAGTCCATTTAAATCTCCAAATAAATTTCATCCGAGCTGTGGGTAAACCATTTTACTTTGCCAACTTGTGAAAAGCTCATGAGAAAGCACATGGTTTGATAATGTTTCTCCCTCAACTGTATTTCTATATTCTAATAAAAAAAAAAATTAAAAAAAAAAAAAAAAAAAGAAAGCACATGGTTAAGATGGACTACTTTTAAAAATAAAATGTACAAATGACAGCAATTCAACAAGCTTAGTAAGCCAAAGTTCTAGGAACAGATGTGAGTTTTAGCTTGAATCCACACAGAACATACCTCTTTAATAAAATATTTGGTTTTCCAGGGTGTGCCTGTCTCAGTTCGGTGCCTTTCTTCTGTCCTCTGCCGTTCTTCCAGTGTTCGTTTATGCTCTGTGGCCTTATCAATTTCAGACTCTCTCAGGGAGTCTGTCACATTTTTCCATAATCGCCTAAAATCCAAAAACTGCATATTTTACAAGCATTCTTTTTTAAAAAAGATAATTAAATAGAAATAATAAGTAAGACAGGAAAAGAGAGTGAGAGAGAGGGAGAGAATTAACTTTATTTTTTCGTCAGGTCTTTGTTTCTCTAACACTTAGTTGTGTATGTAGTGCTGGGGTTTGAACCTGAGTCCTCGTGCATGCAAGGCAAATGCTGTAACTGCTAAGCTAACACTTCAGCACCTCAAAATACAGTAATTTCTAAAAATTATATTTCCTAAATCTGATCTACAATATTTTGCCTATGAGCTAACAGAGTACTGACTCTATGACCCTAAGTTGATGTCCAGGCTGCTGCTGCTTCTGCGTCTTTTTTTTTTTTTTTTATTAGATGAATATGGAGTTAGAATTGAGGCGGAAGCATTATCAAACATTCAAGAACAAATGTATATATACTTAGTTATCCAAGGCTAATGCCATGTCATGGATGCCCAGCTTGGGTTCCCCATGTTGCTGTTTCCCCCAGAAGAACCCCTGAGTTAAGTGGATATCTCATGGAGGTCAGAGATCTCCTTCTGAGACGATTCCTCCATATTCCACCCTCCAGTCTCCTAGATATTCTTCCTAGGCCCTCCCGCCACCCTCTGCTTCTTTTCAAATTAAAAATAATTTGCATTTTTCCAAGTTATAAGCAAGATTTCTGCTTTAAGGAACTTAGGAATGAACAAACAGAATGAGAAATTTTTTTTTTTTTAAAGAGAGAGGGACAGTGAGAGAGACAGAGAAAGAGAGAAACAACTTTATTTAGTTTTTCCCATGGCCTTAGTTGCTCCAACACTTAGTTGTGTACGTGGTGCTGGGGTTTGAACCCGGATACCCGTGCTTGCCAGGCAAGCAACGAAACCGCTGAGCCACCACACCAGCCCCAGAATGAGAAATTTTTAAAAACTGAAATTTGATTTTTTTTGTTTGTTTTTGTTTTTCATTTATTTATTTGTGCATGTGGTGCTGGGGATTGAACCTGGAACCTCATGCATTCCAGGCAAGTGCTCTACCACTGCGCCACCTCTCCAGCTCCAAAAGCTGAAATTTGAGAAAGACCATTTGTAATTTTGAACATGATGAAATAACAGGGACCAGATTTATTCTCCTGCCTTCATCAACTAGGAAACCAGACAAATCATAATGAAACAATGGTTTTCAGCTATTGAACAGAAGTCAATGTAGCTAACTGACCTTCAAGAGAAGGAAACCAATGAGGGGAGTCTTAGGAGTACTTCAGTTTACTGCCTGGGGAGCTTATAGGCCACAAGGAGGGAGAAGTTTAAACCTCAAGCAGAAGAAAACACCAGAACAATTCAACAGTCTACTCAACTAATGGTGCTGGGACAACTGGACATACATGTAAACAAATGAAGTCAGACCCTCATATCACAATATTCATAGAAATTAACTTAAAATGGATCACAGACCTAAATTCAAGGGGTTCTAACATTAAAACTTTGAGAAGTGATAGGAAAAAATCTTGAGACTATGAGAGATAAATACCTAGGCGAGGTATACTTATACCATAATCCATAAAACCCATTGATAGTGTTACCTCATCAAAAGTAAAAAATTATGCTGAAAAAAATTAAAAAATGAAAAGAAAGCTGGGAAAGGGAGTGCATGCCTGTAATCCCAGCAGCCTGGGAGGCTGAAGCAGGAGGACTAAAATTTTGAGGCTAGCCTCAGCAATTTAGTGAGGTCTTAAGCAACTTAGAGAGACCCTGTCTCAAAATAAAAAAACAAAAGGTCTGGGGATGTGGTTCACCAAGCACCCTGGGTTAAAATTCCCCTAACAACAGCAAAAATAAAAAAAATAAAAGAAGACTAGTAGACTAGGAAACATTTGTAAAATATATATTCAATAAAGAATTTGTATCTAGAATTTACAAAGATCTACAACCCAAAAGAAAGACAATTCAACAGATAGATGGCTAATAAGAAAATAGGCCCAATATCATTAGTCATTAGGGAAACATAAATTAAAACCACTATTATTTCAAACCACTAGAATGGGTATAAGAAATAAGACACTACTAGCAAGGATGTGGAGAAAACAGAATCTTTAATACACTGCTGGTGGGAATTTAAAATGGGACAATTATTTTGGAAAACAGTTTCACAGTTTTTCCAAAAATTTAAACATAAAACTACCATACAACCCAGCAACTGCACACCTACATATTTATCCAAAAAAAATGAAAGCATGTCCATACAAAGATTTGTAGAAAAATATTCACAGCAGTATTATTCATCGAAGCAAAACTGGTGATGTCTATCAAAATGCTGAATTGATACACAAAATGTAATACATCCACACAGTGGAATACTATTCAGCAATAAAAAGGACTGAACTGATACATGCTACATGATAGCTAAATCCTCAAAAATATTATGCTAACGGACTGGAGTGGTGGCTCTGCAGTTATGGCACTTGCCTGGCATGCATGAGTACAAGAATTCAAACCCGAGCACCACTTACACAACAAAGTACGCAAGAAATGAATATCACATGAAAAACTGAATTTTAAAAAACTGCTTCTCTCTTTCTCTCTCTCACTGCCCCCTCTTTCTTTTTTCAAAAAAAATTATGTTGGAACATGGTGACCACCTTACCATCAGTGATCCCAAGATGCTCCTGAGTAATAATACTTCACGCAGCAGGAGTGGGAGGCAGTATCCAACGGTAGGACCTAGGACTGGGTTCTCGGAGTGTGGTATCATCCCCCGCCCCACAATTTTTTAACACCAAAGGAAAAGAGCTTGGCATTAACGAATATAAACAATGAGTTTGTGGCCCGCTCAATCCATTGTTTAAGCATGGACTAGGGACCTCAATCTTCACAAACAGAAAAACAGATTTAAGAGCCCTGTGACCTGGTTGTCTGCCCAGGGGGCTGTGTGGGACTGCAAATCTCCTCTCCAGCTCCAGGGACAGCATTTGCCTTGCATGCACGAGGACTCAGGTTCAAACACCAGCACCACATACACAACTAAGTGTGAGAGGAACAAAGAACTGATTAAAAAGGTCAAGTTGTCTCTATTTGCTGATGATATAAATCTATATGTAGAAGACCCAATAAGATCAACCAGAAAACTTCTAGAGCTTTTACAGGCGATTCCAGCAAAGTGGCTGGCTATAAGACCAACACCAATAAATCACTAGTTTTCCTTTACTCCGGCAACAAGTCCACGGAAGAAGAAATCAGAAAATCTCTCCCATTCACCATCTCTTCCAAAAAAATAAAATACTTGGGCATCAACCTTACAAAGTATATAAAGGACCTCTACAATGAAAACTATCAAACACTAAAAAAAGAAACTGCAGAATACCTGAGTAGATGGAAAAACATTCCATGCTCATGGTTAGGCAGAATATATACAATCAAAATGGCCATTCTACCCAAAGCCCTATACAGATTTAATGCAATCCCCATCAAGATACCAATGTCATTCTTCACGGGTATAGAAAAAGCAATTCTCAAGTTCATATGGATAGGAGACCCAGATTAGCCAAAACATTACTCTGCAGGAAGGAAGAAGTAGGGGCTATCTCAATCCCTGACCTAAAATTATACTACAGGGCCATAGTAACAAAAACTGCACGGTATTGGTATCAAAACAGAACTGAAGACCAATGGAATAGAAGATTCCATTCTTTAACTATTTGATATTTGATAAAGGAGGCAAAAGCATAGTGTGGAAGAAAGCCTGTTAAACAAATGGTGTTGGACAAACTGGACAGCCATGTGTAGACAATTGAAGCTGGATCCTTACCTTTCACCCTACACAAAAATTAAATCACAATGGTTCAAAGATCTGGATATTAAGCCAGCAACTTTAAATTTACTTCAAAAAGAAGTAGGATCAACACTACAGGACATAGGGGTCAGCAGCGCCTTCCTTAAAAAAACTCCCATGGTGCAAGCAGTAAAGTCAAGAATAAATAAATGGGATGCAATTAAACTAAAAAGCTTTTGGACAGCTAAAGAATTAGTTAAGAGTGCCAAGAGAGGTCCAACAGAATGGGAGAAAATCTTTGCCTGCTACACCTTGGACAAAGGGCTAATATCCAGAATATACAAAGAACTAAAAAAACCCAAACAACAAAAATCACAAATAATCCAATAAATAAATGGGCCACGGATCTAAAAAGAAACTTCTCACCAGAGGAAGTTCAGAAAGCCCATAAATATGAGAAAATGCTCTACATCATTAGCAATAAGAGAAATGCAAATCAAAACTTCAATGAAATTCCACCTCACTCCTGTTAGAGTGGCAAAAATGAAGAATTCACAGTGACAGATGCTGGAGAGGCTGTGGGAAAAGACGAACACTGTCACAATGCTGGTGGGACTGCAAACTAGTTCAGCTGCTCTGGAAAACAGTGTGGAGACTCCTCAAAAAATTAGGACTGGAATCACCTTATGACATAGCTACCCTACTTCTGGGTATTTTCCCAAAAAAGTTAGAATCAGCATATTATAGAGATACGGCTTCATCAAAGTTTATAGCAGCTCAATTTACTATAGCTAGACTATGGAACCAACCCAGATGCCCCTCACTGGATGAGTGGATTCAAAAACTTTGGTACATATATACAATGAAATACTACTCAGCCATTAAAGAAAATGATATTATGGCTTTTGAAGCCAAATGGATGGAGATGGAAAAAATTATGCTAAGTGAAGTATCCCAATCTCAGAGACTCAAGGGCTGAATAAGTTTTCTCTCATTTGTGGAAGCCAGAATACAATCAGAAACAGTATGTTATATGGCTAAGCTAATAATAACCTCAACATGTATGAATTTTTTACACAAACAGGGGGAACCTTGCCTAGGATACCTGGAGACGTAGGGAGGTGGGCAGCGAGGGGGGAGGGATTAGGAAGGATATCTACGAGACTGAAGGGAGGAGTATGGGGGAATCAACTCAGAAGGAGATCTCTGACCTCCACGAGAAATCCATTTAACACAAGGGTTCATTTGGGGGAAACATACAACCATGGGGAACCCAAAGTAGGAAACCATGACATGGCATCAGCCTTGGCTAAAACTATGTAAATATACATTGGTTCTTGACTGTTTGATAATGATTCTCCCTCAATTTTAAGTCCATATTCAGCTAATAAAAAAAAATTATGCTAAGGAAAGCAAGCAAGGAATAAGAGTTGGAATACGGATTATATATACGACTCCTTTTATTGGAAATATCTAGAAAAAATAAATTTATACAGTTAGAAAGTAGACTCCATGGTGCTGGGGGTGTGAAAATGGGGATTAATTGTAAATGGATGAGAAGAATCTTAAGGTAGAATGAAAAGACTTGTGGTAATGAACTGACTTGTGGTAATAATTGCACCACCCAGGAAAGTTACTAAAAATAGTTGAATTGTATATTGAAACAGATTAATTTTATAATTTATAAAATACAACTTTATAAATTTGTTTTTTTAATGTGGAAATTTTAATATAAAAATACAATTCAAAACAAGGACTACTACCAGAAATAAAGAGGAGTATTTTATAATGATCAACAATCAATGCATCAAGAAAACAAATCAATACTCAAATGTGTGTACCCTAATAACAGGGTTTCCAATAAAATGAGAAAACGTACAGAACTTCAAGGAGAAATATTTAATTGTAAGTAGAATTCTCAATAACTGATCTCAATTGATAAAATAAAGACATGGAAAACCAGCAAGGACACGGACAACCAGAAAAATACTATCAATAAGTTTGACCAAAGAGACTGACAGGACACTCATCAACAGAAGGCACATTTGTTTCAAGTACACATGAAGCATTTACCATGATAGGAAACATTCAGGGCCATAAAACAAATCTAAAGGATTAAAAACAAATTTATAGAATTAAACCATACAAAGTACATTTTTTGACCAAAATGAAATTAAGTTAGAATAGAAATGAATAATGGAGGAAAAAAAATAAAATTAAACTGTCACAAAAAGAAAGAAAATGAATAATGGAAAGTTATCTGGAAAACCTTCAAGTTATTTGTAAATTATCAATAACATTTCTAAATAACTTCATGAGTCAAAAAAAATTATAACAAGAAAGTAGGGAGAGAGGGGCTGGAGTGGTGGCTCAGGGGTAGAGCATTTACCTGGCATGTGCGAGGACACAGGTTTGAGCCTCAGCACGATGTACACAACTAAGTGTTAGAAAAACAAACACCAGATGAAAAATAAATAAGACTGATTCTCCCTCCAAAAAAAAAAAGGAGAGAGATGTAGCTCAGTGAAGAGGATTTGCCTCAAGTATGTGAGGCCCTGGATGGAATCCCCAACACTATAAAAAAAAAAAAAACCAATCAGTGTTTATCAATCAGTCATTCAGAAGGGAAATCATAAAATATTAATAAGTTATGGAACAGGGCTGGAGCAGTGGCTTGGTTGTTGCAGTGCTTCCCAGGCATGTGGGACTGCTCGAGTTCAAACCCCAGCACCACGTACACAACGAAGTGTCTGAGGAATGAAAGTCAAACAAAAAACTAAATAAAGATTGCTTCTCTCTTAAAAAAAAAAAAAAGTTATGGAATATAAAGAAAACAGTCCTTAGAAGAAAATATATAGAAAGAATAAAAATGATAACCTAACTAACCCCTGGGTTAAACTGTAGCCCACTGCCTGTTTTATACATAAATTTTTATCGTAACACAACAAGATCCAACTGTTTATTATTTGTATCAGCTATTTTCATGCTACAATGACAGTTCAGTACTTGTGGCACAGACCATCTGGCCCTTAAATATTTATCATCTATTATTTTACAGAAAAAGCTTTCTGACCACTGACTTAGGCTTCTAGTTTAAGTAACTAGAAAAAATAATAGCAAATGATGAACAAAGTAGAAAAAATGAAATAAAAAGAGCAGAAATCAATGAAAAAGAACAGATAAAAATCAATGACACTGGGCTAGGACTGGGAGTTGGGGGCTCAGTGATAGAGTGCTTGCCTAGCAGGTATTAGACACTGGGTTGGATCCTCAGCATTGCATAAAAATAAATAAATAAAATTAAGGTATTCTATCTACCTACTACCAAAACTAAAATTTAAAAAAAAAAAAATCAATGAAACTAAAATCCGGTTTTGTCATTAAAATTAACAAGCCTTTATTACACTGATCAGAAAAAAAAATATTTCCAATATAAGGAAAGAGTACTTACATATCTTATAAAAGTCAAAATAATAATAAGATAATATTATGTACTAAATGCTAATAGAATATAAATTAGGTAAAATTAAGACATTCCCTAAAAGACAAACTACCAAAGCTCACGTAAGAAAAAATGGAAAATTTAATAGCAATATTGAATTTTTAAAGACTTTCTCCCAAAGAAAACTACAAACCTCCATGAATTACACTCAAAACACCCTTATCAAAATTTTAGTAAATACAATCCAGCAGCATTTCTTTAATGTCTGATTTAATAACATTCATGCATCTACTTCAACTTTATATCTGTTGTGATATACTGTTTTAGTTTAAGGCATAGTAAGAAAATATGACTTTACAGATACAGCTGGAAAAGGGAAGAATATTTTAACTGATTTTTTTTCAAGTAATTCAATTCTTTGATACTGTGTCAAAACTCCACAAATAGTAGCTCTGTAAAGGTAAGCTACAATGTAGGAAACTAAAAAATGTCAAATACTTTTTCACACTGTTACATGCAAATCTACTGGTTTAACTTGTATCTTAAATAGATCATTTACCCCTGCATGACTTAATACCATAGACTGGTTATTTGAAAAATACTAGGTTATCAAGTTCTGCAGATTGTCCAGACGTTGACATATTTAATTATATATGTATACATATACATGTACATTTATTTATTTATTTGTATTAGGTATTGAATCTAGAGGTGTTTAACCACTAAGCCACATCACCCAGCCCTTTTTTTTTTATTTTTTTTAAAGTTTAAAGTTGAGGGAGACAGTGAGAGAGGGAGAGAGAAACAACTTTATTTAATTTTTCATGTGACTTTTGTTGCTCCAACACTCAATTGTGTACGTGGTGCTGGGGTTCAAACTTGGGTCCTCGCGCATGCTAGGCAAGTGCCATAACCACTGAGCCGCCACTCCAGCCCCCTTTTTTTATTTTTTATTTTGAGACAGGGCCTCACTGAGTTGCTGAGGCTAACCACAAATTTGCAATCCTCCTGCCTCAGCCTCCCATGTTTCTGTGATTACAGGTATGCACCACCATGCCTGGCTCATTATTTAAATTTTTAAAAATCACCACAAATTTCATCACAAGACTTTGCTTAGGAAGTTTCCAAGTTCATGGTGCCAAATACAAGTTTTCCAAAATTCTGATTTTGCCCTAGAATCCAAATTATATTATTAATAAAAAATACCGTCAATTGTTTTCTTCAAATGTTATATTTACATCTTCCATTTATAAGAAAAATGTCTGAGCAATATTGAACTGCATAAGTGCTTTTTCTCCAGATAATCTCTAAACATCTTCAGTATCCAGCACTAGTGCTTATGTATACGCCCAATTTGTTACACAGAATACTAAATAACCATGTACTCAGGAGTCTAGATTTAAAAAAGTAATCATTTGTATTCTTTTTTCAAGGACATTTCGTTTTGTTTTGGGATTGAACCCAGGATTTTACCATAACTCTATATTCCCAGTCCTTTTTATTTTATTTTTGTTTCTAGGTAGGGTCTTACTAAATTGCCCAGGCTAGCCTCAAACTTGCAATCCTCCTGTCTCAGCCTCCTGAGTCACTGGGATTACAGGTGTGTGCCATTGCACTTGGTGAAACTAGTATTTTTTTAAAACTGTGACTACATGACAATGAAGAATACGCCTATTGCATTTGTTGATTAATTTATATCTCTTTGAATTCGAATTCCATTGAACAATTTTTTAAGTGGGCATTTCTATTTCTGTGAACTATCTTTTTGTATTCTTTGTGCATTTTTCTATTGGGGTGTCCGTCTTTTTGCTAATGAATTGTAAGAGCTTTTATAATAATGATAATAATCCTTGATTCTTTAAAGTTGATAACATTTTTGCTCAGTTTACAAGTATTTGATTTTTACTAAAATATGACTGTATACCATCTGATGCACTATTATCTGGTAGAGATTTAAGTACATCAGATTGATCCTTCTAATTTAGATGAGGAGGAAGCTGATATAAACCAGAAAAGTGACTTGCCTGCCATCACAAATTAATTAAAAGACTAAGATTAAGATCCAGAGCTTCTGACTTTCCTGGACGGATGCAGAGATGACATACCTGGATTCAAATGGATCCTGCTTCTCCAATGGCCTCACTCGTTTCTTTGTCACTGCTAGTTTAGTCAGGTCTACATACTTGGTTTCTCCACTGCTGTAAGTGAACTCAAGAACACTGTTCCATTCCCCTTGTACTCTGCACACCACAGTGTTGGTCATGTTGTGCTTCACTTCACCTGTAACCCTAGACGCAGGGTAAATAGGATACACTCCAATAAGTGACAGGAATTTATTTCTCAGGATTCTGAAGTCTAAGAACACACTCTGGAAATTCAGTTTAAATGATTTATAGAGCTCACTTCAATTTGTCAGTCCCAAAGTCAAACTCTGTAAATTCCATAACAGCTTCCTAAATAATCTTTTTTCAAGTAATATCAATTTTAAGTCTTTAGAACAAATAATAGACATCCAGGCTGGACATGTTGGTACACACCTGTAATCCTAGTGGCTTGGAAGGCTGAGACAGGAGGATCACAAGTTCAATGCCAGCCTCAACTTAGAGACACCCTCAGAAGCTTAGTGAGACCCTACCTTAAAATAAAAAGTGCTGGGAATATGGTCAGTGGTAAATTATCACTGGGTTAAATCCCCAGTATCCCCACCCTCCAAAAAATAATATTAGGCATCAAACTAAAGACTATTACCACAAATAAAGTGTGAACTTAAACATTTCTTTCTTTGTTGTAGTCTTTGTTATAGTCTAAAAATGCTATGATACTGTAATCTGTTCAACTTTCTTTTCTTTTTTTGTGGATTGAACTCAGGAGTGCTTTACCACTGAGCTACATCCCTGACCCTTTTTTATTTTGAGACAGGTTTCACTAAGTTGCTGAAGCTGGCTTTGAACTTGAGATCCTCTTGCCTCAGCTTCCTGAGTGCCCAGGATGTGCACCACCATGCCCAACTAATTCAACTTTTTCTTTCTTTATTTTTTCTTTTCTTTTCTTTTTTTTAAAGAAAGAGAGGGACAGTAAAAGAGGGAAAGAGAGAATCGATATTTATTTAGTTTTTCATGTGACAAGCGGTATAACAACTGAGCCACCAATCTATCCCCTCATTTTTTTTTTTTTAAAGAAAGGGACAGTGAAAGAGAAAGAGAGCATCAATTTTATTTAGTTTTTCATGTGGTCTTCATTGCTCCGACACTTTGCTGTATATGAGGTGCTGGGTTTGAATCTACATCGTTGCACATGCCAGGCAAGCATGGTAACCACTGAGCCACTGCTTTAGCCCTCAACTTATTTTTATAAGTCCTATTTATTTAAAAATTTACAGTTCTGAATATATCAGTTTTTTATTAAACCATATAAACCTAATTTTAAATTAAATATAGAATCTACGCAATAAGTATAAAATATAAAAGAATACACTAAAATTTAAAAATTCTCACAAAAAGTTTCACTATTGGGCTGGAGTGGTGGCTCAGCGGTTCTGTGCTTGCCTTGCATGTATGAGGATGCAGGTTCAAACCTCTGCACCACATACACAATGAAGTGTCAGAGCAACAAAAGCCACATGAAAAACTAAATAAAATCGATTCTTTCTTTCTCTCTCTCTCAATGTCCCTCTCTCTCTTAAAAAAAAAAAAATCAGTGACAAAAGGGGCCTCACTCAAGATACTCAGAGAGACAACAAACCAGAGATCACAAAAGGAAAAAGGAGTAAATAAATGCTGTATAAGGGGAATAAAAATTTTAGGCCTAGTGACAGGGAAGGAAAATGAAATGAACCTATGTATAAGTCTTCTTTTCCTTGAGAACTTTTTCCTGAGGAACTTGGAGACTCCCAAATTCTTTAAATATCTGGACTAACTCTTATCTATTCCAAAAGTGCACTCTGATCTGATATAGATATTCCACCTTCTCCTTTCTAGAGTAACTACAGCTGTGTCATTTTGTTTTTCAAAATCTGTCTTGTTTGAGCTCATGGTTTTCTTGGCTCATGTTTTTGTCCTATATGCCTAAATTAATATGTTTTGTTCTAATTAGTTTTGTTTTTTTGTAACTGTAGATTTTAGTCCTCTATCTGCTTTTCCTTTGTCTTTATTCAGATGTCAATTATTCAAGAAAAAGCTGTAAAGCTGTAAGATCTTTGTTTTCCTGTTGGTTTTTATGTATATTTGTGCATACTTGTGTGTGGCATCTTGTGTCTACATATGTGTTTGTCTATATATATCATTTACATTGTATCAAAATTAGCATATAGATAAATAAGCACTCATAATTTTTTAAGAAACAGATCCAAATGCCTTTTAGTTGAAAACTTAAAACTTTAAGAAAAACTTCAATTTAAATTTGCTACACAGATAAGAGTAAAGATGTCTTTTAAATTACTAACCCACATACCCACATGTTTTCTCAGGTGGCCAGCCAATCATGAAAACATGAGTTTCTATAAAAAGTTTAAAGTGTAATGTCCATTGCTCTTTTTTTTATTTTTAAGAGAGAGAAAGTGAGAGTCAATTTTATATTTTCAACTGATTTTTGTGTTTCTGACACTTAGTTGTATATGTGGTGCTTGGAATCAAACTTCAGTCCACAAGCATGCCTGGCTAGAGCTCTACCTCTGAGCCACCTCTCCAGCCCCCCAGAGTCCATTGCTTTTAAGGGTTTTTTCATTGGCAGGAATAACTGACTTAAAAGTGTTAAACAGACTTGTCTAATACTTTGGTTTTCACGGGTAACCTAAGTTAAAAATGTGTAAATAAGGGGCTGGAGTGGTGGCTCCGTGATTCTAGCGCTTGTCTGGCATGTGTGAGGATGAGGGTTCAAACCTCAGCACCATATACACAACAAGTGTCAGAGTAATGAACACCACATGCAAAATTAAATAAAAAATTGATTCTCTCCTTCTTTCTCTAAAAAAATGTGTAAATAAGTTTTAACACAAATAGGATTAATCTTCATAATTGTGTTTGTTAGAAAAAAATCTGATTCATTTGCAAAGTTAAAATGCTAAAACAGGAACTGCTAAATATAAATTCAAGTACTCTTGGCTCCTTGAATGCTATAAGACAATATATTTGGGTCTATTAAATATTTTATAAGTTGCTAGTAAGTGAGAAATCAGTTTAGACTGCTTTGTTTTTGGGTCTTCACTGAAAGCAAAGTTACTAAGAGTCAGGGAGAGAGACAGACAGAGAGAAAGAGAGAGAGAGAGAGAAAGAATCAATTTTATTTAGTTTTTCAACTGGTTTTCGTTGCTCCGACACTTAGTTGTGTATGTGGTGCTGGGGTTTGAACCCAGGTTCTCATGCACACCAGGCAAGTGCCATATCTGCTGAGCCACCACTCCAGCCCCAAGAGTTAGTTAATATTTTAACAGTATAATACCTTATGCAAAGAATACAAAAGTTTCAGCTTTGTTTTATGTACTGCAAAACAAAGTATTTTACTTTATTAAAAAGGAATAATTTGTTTAAATTCAGAAATTTCATAAGGATTATTTCAGAATGTAAATTTAAGAAAGAACCTGAAACTAAAAAAGAAATATAAGAAAGTTATAGGTGTGGAAAATTAGAAGGAATCATAAAGTAATATTCTTATGTTGATGTTTTTGAGATGAAAGAACAAAACTAAGGATGTGAACAAGCTATGGAATGTCTAAGGAAGTTGCAAAAGGTTTGTGGAAGGTAAATCTCAAAAAATTTGTGTATGTGATTACATTGGCGATAATCAGCAGTCAGTTAAAGTTATTCCTAAATTAAAATTCTTTTCCTAAGGTTAACCTTTAATATTATAATTCTCTATGATTAGAAACAACAAGGGCTCCTTAAAACATTGATCTGCTTTTTATCTACCAAGATAATACTTCACTAAGCTAATGTATGTGACATAAAAGGGCTACACTACCATCTTAAAAACCTGGATTATGTCTGTTTGCTGTTTAAGTCCATTTCTTATCATTAACACTGTTTCCTAAATGTATAAGAGATTTAAGGCTAGCTTAGGAGAACACTTTACTAAGCTAATGTTTTCTTGTGTCTATTAGGTTATTTTTTTTTTTTAAGAGAGAGGGACAGTGAGAGAGACAGAGAAAGAGAGAAATAACTTTATTCAGTTTTTCACATGGCCTTAGTTGCTCCAACACTTGGTTGTGTACGTGGTGCTGGGGTTTGAACCCGGGTCCTTGTGCTTGCCAGGCAAGCGCCGAAACCACTGAGCCACCGCTCCAGCCCTGGTTTTTTAATTTTAATTTGTTTGGTACCAGGGATTGAGCCCAGGGGCACTTAACCATCGAGCCACATCCCCAGCCATATATATTACCAAGCTAATGTTTTCCAAATTACAACTGTTTGTAGCAATAGTTTCCTTCAGATTTGTCATTTAATGTTCTGTAACTGAATAAAGGTCACCTTTATCAATAAGTTATATATATATAGAATTTTGTGCTACATTTTACACTGGGATGACAATGGATAGTGAGTGAGAGGGGGGAGAGAGACAGAGAGAATCAGAGAGAATCAATTTTCATTGAGTTTTTCATATGGCTTTCATTGCTCTCACACTTAGTTGTGTACAACATGGGTGCTGGGGTTTGAACCCGTGTACTTGTGCATGCCAGGTAAGCGCTGTAACTGCTGAGCCACTGCTCCAGCCCCAACAATGTATTTTTAAAAGATAATAAGAAGGGGCTGGAGTGGTGGTTTGGTGGTTACAGCACTTGCCCTGCATGCATGAAGACATGGGTTTGAACCCCAGCACCATGTACACACCAAAGTGTTGGAGCAATGAAAGCTATATGAAAAGCTAAATAAAACTGATTCTTTCTCTCTCTCACTGTCCCTCTCTTTAAAAAAAAAAAAAATGAGAGTCTGATTTGTTTAAAGGTTGACAATGTGGAACATGGAAATATTTTGCCATTTTTTTCCAAAAAGAAAAGAAAAGAAAGTTAGGCGTTCTCTTAGCTTTTGTTTGATTCATATTTCAGATGTAATATTGTATGTGTTTTCTGTCAAGAGCTCCGCCTCACTTGAGACAAGTCTCTGCCTCTCACCCTATTCTATATTATGATGGCTCCAAAGTAGGCTAGCCTTAAGCTCATTTAAAGTTATGTTCAACAGATAGATTCTTGTTGTAAAGATTATTGCAATCTCAAAAAAAAAAAAAAAAGCACCAAGGGATATAATACAAAACTAAGTAAGGGGGGCTGGAGTGGTGGCTTTGTGGTTATGGCGCTTGCCTATCAGTGCAAGTACATGGTTCAAACCCAGCACCCATGTACACAACAACTAAGTGTCAGAGCAATGAAAGCCATGTGAAAAATCTCAATAGAAATTTATTGTTTCTCTTTTTCTTTCTCATTGTCCTCTCTTTAAAAAAAAATAAGTAAGGATGTGGGCAAATTATATATTTAAGGTTATAAAATAATTTTAAAACAAATTAAAATTTATAAAAGTTAAAATTTATAAAATTTATAAAGGATCTTATATGTAATTGAGTTGATAAATTTATGTTTCTTTGAGGAGGCACAATATACCAAAGATATATTAGTGTTATTATGGAAATTATTTCTCTTAGTTCATGGCTATTATATAAACTTAACATTTTTTCTCTTGCTAACCTACTGAATATTTTCCTTGTAAAACTTTATAACTGTTGCCCATAGTGTCTTGCAGAAGTACTGCCTCTAACAGAACAACTTGAGTAAATTTGAAATCAGCCATCACTTATAGAACAGATAGGATACAAAGCTAACTTCTAATACTAATACTGATCTCAATTAAATGAAAGGGATAACTATAAAATTATAGACATTAAAGTTAAAATTCAGTACTCCTACTTAAAAGACTGGTGTAACTGGTCTGCTGGATATTTAAAACCCAAACTAGGAGACTGAAGTCAAGAAAGTAAAAGGGCCAAGGAAAAAAGCCAATATTTTGGCCCTTTCCCTCTAAGGTCAGTCAGGATCCAAGGAATGATGGGACCCCACTAAAGGTCCTGCAACTTCAGTGAGTTACTTGAGTTCTCAATCAGGTGGATCATGAGGACCCTCAAGAACAGAAAGTCAACCAGTGCACATTCTGCAAAGAGGAGGGTCATTAGAGAGGGAAATGTCACTGATGCTTCCAAGGGAAGTTACATGTGGTCAGCAAGACCCTGACCCATCCTGGCAGATGGCACAACTGGTAGAGGAAAGGTAAATGAGCCAAGAGGCTTCTCACAAGCTCCCAAGATTGATCCCTAAATATCAGATGACATGTAACAACGATAGGAAAAATGTCACTTTGACAAACGTAGTCATAAGACAACTGACAGGAGAGTATAACAAAAACACAGTTTTTGGTTATGTGGACATTTAAAAGATAAGATAATGGTTCTTCTATTGTTACTTGAGATGTATATTTGGGTCACTCCTCTCAAAAGTAAGTAAAACTGGAGCTTATAAAGGAAGGTTTTTTTTTTGTTGTTTTTTTAAGGAAGGGTTTTTATACAGGAGTGCCTGCCTCATAAATATCACAAAAAGCTCTGTCATAGCCACAAGTGTGTTCTAAGTCAATCCAAGACCTATAAATCTTCCTTAAACTCCTGCATAGTTGGACTTGATCTATGTTTCTGGATTTTTGCTTTTTTTCCCGGATATGATTATTATGATCTGCTATAATGGGCTCCCTGACTTGGGGAATAAAAGCAGAATGCCCAACCATGGGAACTAAAGGCCAAATTCCAAGAAAATATATAATGGCCATATTCTCCAGTTTATTATCCCTTAGGTTAAAGGGAGTCCTTGTTCAGACTCCTACTTTGGAGTTTGCAATTTATCACTTCCAGCCTGGTGTCTTGATTTTAATCAAGACCTGGAAAGCAGCAAGCTTCAACAGAGCAGAAAAGGACCTTGCCAAGTGGTCCTGATCACCAGGTTGATTATATGAACTGCTAAAAAGCAGAAAACTCATTACCATGGGCAATTTTTCACCTCAAAAAGTTAACATGTTGGGGCTAGAGCAGTTGCTCAGTGGTTAGTTAGAGTGTTTGCCTGGCATGTGTGAGGACCCAGATTTGAATCCAGTATCAGAAAAACAACAACCAGATGAAAAAAATAAAAATTCTTTCTCTTTCTCTTTCTCCCTCCCTCCGTTCTCCCTCTATCTTAAAAAAAAAAAAAATGAAGGAAAGAAGAAGGGGGAATTGTGAAAAATAGAAAGTCCAATGGTCCATTTTCAGAATACAGTATTTAGCCTTACATGTAAAATTGGGAGCCATTTTCAGCTTCTCAATCTATATCCAATTGTAGCCATTTTAACTATCTATGGCCCTTCCCTCTGTCCTCCCCAGTTTTAAAAGCGAATCACACAGATTGTAACCCTGAGTTACTCCTATCAGAGCAAGGGGGAGTGCTGCCTTACAGGTAGACTGTTTGCCCAAGTGTGCTTGCTTGCTAGACTCTGATTGGTAGCATACCTTTCTGCAGAAGCAGTTTGTCTTGTTGAGCAACTTTTGAGCATGATCTGATCTCTTGCAGCACCCAGATATTTCTAATATTACCAAAAAGACACATTTTAAATCATTATCCCATTCATCTCTAAAGTTAGGCTAATTGATAACTAATAAAGCAGTTGCTCTCTCACTTTCTAAAAACTTGACAACTAGAACTCATGTATTTCTAAAAACTCCATAACCTCTTAGATTTTTGGGACCCTGTATTTATAACTATTAAGTAAAAAAAAAAAAACCAATGAATATATTAACTAACTTCTAAACAGAAAATTTTTTATTGATTGAATGTTCACTTAGCTTTGGGCTTTACTAATGGTGTATTTAAGAAATACTCATGATGGATAATTACATTCATGAAAAACTACTGAAGAAGACACTATTATGTTACTCAATACCACTATGTAAGGTTATCTTCAACATATCCCTTTAGAATTCAATGCCAGGAAAATAGTTTGTCTTTCTTGAAAAAGTGATATGCTTCCTTTATCAGAAAATGAGAAGTGTGTTGAGCATCAGGTTTCTTTTATTAATTTAACGGATGAGTCAGAACTAAAGCTTATTTTTAGTCACAGCAATTATCTAATCCTAGCTTCACAGTACTGCTGTCCACTGTAATCCTTACGGTTATTTTAATAACAGACTTTATTTCTGTTATATACGAGTTTTCCCTAACGTTTTTTGTGAGAAGTATCCTGTATTCTAACAGCAGCCTGGAGGCTACCTGATGGCAGAGACAGTCTTTATTTCTCCTTATCTCCAATATGCAAATAAGTATGACATACATAAATCATCCTAAAATCTTGATGATTCTATACCACATGATTGATAGTTATATATATATATATATATACTTATGATGATACTTATATGCATATGATCATCTTAAAATGAGCAAGGAAATGGACAGGGAATGGGAAGTAGTTAAGTAGCATCACTTGGCTGTATCAGAGATAGCTATGGAAAATGAGGAAGTAAGGGAAGACAGGTGGAATATAATATATTTATACTAATGCAGACAGCAGATAATGTGTCTGCTCCGATTGCAGACAATAGTAAGGAAAACGAGGCTATCTCTAAGGAGGGAAGTATAGTATGCCTTGTAAATAAAGGCATAAGGGCTGTAGCAGTGGCTCAGTAGTTGGAGCACTTGCACGTGTGAAGTCCAGGGTTCAAACCCCAGCACCACATACACAACTGAGTTTTGGAGAAATAAAGGCCAGAAGAAAAACTAATAAAGTCAATTCTTTCGTAAGGAAAAAAAAAAGTAAAGGAATGAAAGAAATTATGTTTTATAAAATCAAATAAGAAAACATGTTAAGAATTGGAAAGTTGGGGTTGGAATGGCGGTTATGGTGCTTCCCCAGCATGTGCGAGTACGTGGGTTCAAACCCCAGCACCACGTATGCAGCTAAGTGTCAGACCAATGAAGGCCACATGAAAAACTAAATAAAACTTGATTCTCTGTCTCTCTCTCTCTCTTTAAAAAAGAAAAAAAAAAAAAAAAGGATTAGAAAGTCTAGGGCTGAAGAGGTAGCTCAGCGGCTACAGAGCTTGCCTGGCATGCACAAGGACCCAGCACCACATGCACAACTAAGTGTCAGAGAAATAAAAACCAGTCGAAAATATAAATAAAGTTCATTAAATGAAAAAAAATTGGAAAGACTATTTCTAACATCAATCTTCTAAGAGAAATTAGGTAAAATCACTTGATTTTACGGGAGATTAGAATAGAAAAGATGAGGAAACTTTGGAATCAGCCAAAATTATTCTTTAAAGAGTCAGGGAAACTGTATATGAATGCAAAAGAGACAGGGAGAGAAGAAGGGAGAGGGAGAGAGAGAGCACGAGTGAGAGCAAGAGCACACACACACTATACTGGACAAGTGTTACAACTCCAATTTGCAAGACCCAACAAGTGAGCCTTAAGGATAGATAGAGAGCAGGGAAAGGGGGCTGGAGTGGTGGCTCAGCGACTGCACACTTGCCTGGCATGCTAAGTACACAGGTTTGAACCCCAGCACCACATACACACCAAGGTGTAGGGGCAACATGAAAAACTGAAGTTGATTCTCTTTCTCTCTCTCACTGTCCCTCTCTTAAAAAAAAAAAATAGAGAAGGGGTAAAGAAGCCAATTTAAGTATAAAATTCAAAGAAATAAGGTGGTAAATATAATAACTGATCATTAACCAAAAAATGTGGATGTACACCTGAAATTATTAGTGATCTTAGTCTTAAGTATATTTTTTGTTTTACAATACTAGGGATTAAACTCAAGGCCTCATTATTTGCTAGGCAAGTGCTATACCACTAAGCTACATCCCCAGCCCTGATTACTAGTCTTTTGAAAAAGAAAGAAAAAAAAAAAGAAAATAAGATATTAAAAGCCAGTACAGGCTGGGTTTGGTGATATATTCTTGTAATCAAGCTTTTCAGGAGGCTGAGGCAGGAGGATCACAAGTTTGAGGCCAGTCTTGGCAATTTAGTGAGACCTTGTCTCAAAATAAAAAGGTTGGAGACGTAGCTTAGTAGTAGAGCACCCCTGGGTTCAATCCCCAGTCCAGTAAGCCTTCTGGAATGCTTGATTTGGGATGTTGCCTCTAGAAACCCAACTTCCAGTTGTGGGAAAGGGAAAAACCCAAGTCACGTAGAAAAATTCATGTAGGTCCTCTGAATGACAGCTCCTGCTGTTCCCTTGGCCAAAAGCCACACTCTCCTAACTTCTAATCTCAGCTCAATACCAACCCTCACTTTATTCTACACCTAGCATTGAAGAGAAACCTAAAAACCAGTGGAAAATTTCTATGCAGGATTAATTTTACAGAAGGAATTATCTATCACAGGAAAGGTAAGATCTCAGGGGATGAATTCTGATTCTCCACATTAGGGAGGACTGGAAATACATTAATCTTTTATAATTTATATTTATCATAATTTAAAGAAATGTACAACACTGACTCAGGCAAAAGGTTTGGCTATTTTGCATTTCGGGAAAAATTAGAGTATCTATGTAGTTAAGCTGTTACAAAAGAAGACTTAATGAAGGGACTGAACATGCAGTAGGGGTAATACTATGAGTACTGAATGTGGAAGAAAGGTTTTTAACTGAAGAATATCAAAGAATCTCTATGTATAAATACAAATGAATATATGTAAAGCAAGTCTTTAATAGTTTATTTCCTTCTTAGTAGATTTAGTATGGGAAAAGAATCCTCTGAATTGTAACCAATATGGAGTTTCCACTCACAGCTGACCATTATTTCAACACATGATAATTCACAGGGATCGAATAAATCTGGGAAATCCTTATAAAGGATTTTTCTCTCTTAACTGATCCAAGAGAGTTCAGAGAAGAAAAACCTTATAAGGAATAATAATGATTTTGAAGAACTTTACAGTCATTATTTACTATACACACACACACACACACACACACACACACACATATACATACATACATACATAAGAACTCACACTGGAGAAAAGCCCTATGGAAAGCCTTTGTTAATCACACTTTTGTTTTGTTTTTTTCTCTGGGGCTGGCAGTCAAAACCATGGCCTCACATATGCCAAGCAAGTGCTCCACCACTAAGCCATCTCCCCAATCCTTTTTATTTTGAGACAGGGTCTGCTAAATTGCTTAGGGCCTCACTAAATTGCTGAGGTTGAGCCTGAACTTGCAATTCTCCTGTCTCAGCCTCCCAAGTTTCTGGGATTACTGGCACACTCCACCACACCCAGTTTTAAAGACCTTCAGTATATAATTGAGCAAATGCTTCAGGCTTCTACAGTAAGATTAATAACAAGACAAAGATTAGATCAGTAAAGGAAAATAAGTATGTATGCAGCAACGAAAGTCATGTCAAAAGCTAAATAATTGATCCTCTCTGTCTCTCTCACTATCCCTCTCTCTTTCAAAAAATTACTTATGAAAAATCTAAATCGTTATTTGTGTCAAGAAGCACAGACTATTTTATTGAGTAAAAAATCCATTATTTCCTTTACTATGTCATCACTGCCATCAGTTATGTTCAGTTTATTCTATTTTTACAGGCTTTTTGTGATATAATTTACATGTTATATATATAGTGGCTAAATTACCATCACTATCTATAGCTAGAATATTTTCACTGCTACTTGGGACACATTATAGTATGTTCGCTATTTTACAAAGACTGAGCACCAGGGAGAAAATCCCTTTAGATGCTAGCTGGCACAAAATAGCATGTTGAATTCTTACATCAAGATTAAAAGAAATAATCAAATGGCAAAGACTTAATAAGAATATGAATAAAAATATTAAAATTGAAAGTTAAAAAAATGCTGGTAAACTTGTGTTGGATTTTTACAGTTAGGTAGAATTAAATATTCCAACATGAATTTCCATGTATGTTTGTTTTTACAAGTTTCAGTATATCCTTACAGGCTGATCTCTAGTGTACAGCAGTGATATCAAACTGTTAATATCTACTGATCTGCTCCCACATGTGCCTCTTGAATTTTCATTTCAGTTACATGAGTAGAACATGCTAATACCAACCACCATCTTAGTTCTTTTTGTTACCAAGTGACTGTTAAAAGAAATAAAGATATTAAACTCAAAGAAAAAAATGAGGAGAGCCCACAACAACTGTACTGAAACCTATGAAGGGTTATGCTAGACGAGAAAGGAGACACCAATTGTGTGCAGCTCTAAAAATTCAAATCCAATAATTTATAGCTAAGAAGTTCACAAGTAATGGTGAAAGAATTATTGGGACCAGCTACAGTTTAAGAGTGTAGACAGGGGGCTGGAGTGGTGGCTTGGTGATTATGGTGCTTGCCGGGCATGAGCAAGTACACGAGTTCAAACCCCAGCACCCCCGTACACAACTAAGTGTCAGAGCAACGAAAGCCATGTGAAAAACTCAATAAAAATTGATTCTTTCTCTCTCTCTCTCTCTATCCTTCTCTCTTTAAAAACAAAAATTAAAAAAAAAAGAATGTAGACAAGACTCTACCTCCCAAAAGAAAGAAATTCACACTTAATCCTATTTCCAAAGAAAAACATATAAATATCTACAATTCATTTATTGTAATGGAGGGCCCCAAACAGAACAGGTCTGTCAAAAAGCTCACAGCCATTTCAGGGAAATAAAATGAAACAATCAAAGAAACAAGTTTATATACAAAATGTGTGCTTTCAAAAAAATCTTGGTATAGATAATAAGAGATGTGTAGGAATTCAAATAAATAAACACACAAATATATGTACACACAAATATATACTCTAAGAAATAACTTTCAGAGCCTGGAAATACTTTGCAAAAAAGGAAACTAAAATTGATCTTTATCTTCTTATCCAGAAAATATGCTGAAGAGAATAAAAACTATATACCACTAAAAAATCATCAATATCTTTTTTTTTTTTTTTAAAAGAGAGAAACAACTTTATTTAGTTTTTCACATGGCCTTTGTTGCTCCAACACTTAGTTGTATACGTGGTGCTGGGGTTTGAACCCAGGTCCTCGTGCTTGCCAGGCAAGCGCCGAAACCACTGAGCCACCGCTCCAGCCCCATCAATATCATTGACAATAATAATATCTGGATTTGGAAAAGTTCTTACAGCAGTATTTTTCCCCTAAGCATTCTACTGAAGCAGAGTCTGAAGTATAGTTTCACCAATACAGGAATGTTATGGGGATCTAGATTTCAGGTCTAACTATATAGAAATGAGTAGGGGTCTGAACATGGAATGGGATACCTTACACATTAAGTCCTACACTAATAATAAATGTTCTAACAGATTGAACAAATCAGTTATCAGGAAATTTATAAAAGGATTTATGTACCTAATAAATGCTGCTTTAGTGACTTTTTTTTAAGAAGGGGGGAGGGAAAGAGAGAATCAATTTTATTTATTTTTTCATCCGGTCTTTGTTTCTCTGACACTTAGGTGTGTACGTGGTGCTGGGGTTCGTACCTGGGTCCGTGTGCATGTCAGGCAAGCGCTCCACCCGCTGAGTCACCACTCGAGTCCCTGCTTTAGTGACCTTTGAAGACCCTTCTAGTTTTAACACTTGAATCCTGTGACTACTATGAGAGGAGTAAGTAGAAACACTCAAAGTGTGAACCACTTTAATATTTTCTCTAAATGTACACAAATAGTCATCTATTCACTGAAAATCTCTAGTGGTTCTGCTTATGTATCTGTTAATATTTGCTGCTTTAGTGTTTTGAAATCCTTATTTTAAAAGCCCATTCACTATCTCAGAATCAAGTTTTTTGACTACTTCCTTTAAAATGAGTACCAGGCTAAAGTGGTGGCTCAGTGGTTATGGTGCTTGCCTGGCCTGCGGGAGGACACAGGTTCAAACCCCAGCACCACATCCATAATGAAGTGTTGGAGCAAAAGCCACATGAAAAACTAAATAAAAGGGGTTGGGGATTTAGCTCAGTGGCAGAGCACTTGCCTAGCATGCGCAAGGCCCTGAGTTCGGTCCTCAGCCCCGAAAAACAAAAAAAAAAAAACCTAAATAAAATCGATTCCCTCTACAGTGGCATATGACTGTATCCCAGTGACCTGGGAGGCTGACGCAAAAAGATGGCAAGTTTAAAGCCAGCGTCACCACCTTAGTGAGGCCCTAAGCAACTGTGAGACCTTGTCTCAAAATAAAAACTGAAAAGGGCTGGGGCTGTGGTTCAGTTGTTAAGCACCAGTGGGCTAAATTCCTATTACCGCCCCCTCCAAAAAAAACAAGTAATATAGCCATATGCAAGTGAAAGTCTCATACTCAACTAGAGGAAGTGTATTTTGGCATAACCACTTAAAATTGTCTGGAAGTATCTAATAAAGTTCACCTTATAAACCATAGGACCCAGAAATTCCATTCCTAGGTATTTATCCAACAGAGGTTCACACATATATTCACAAAACAATATTCTAGCACCACTATTTGTAATAGCCAAAAGTAAAATATTACAAATGCCCATAAACATTAGAATGAATAAATAAATTGTGGCACAGTCATACAATGGAATACGGTCCTCTGTAAGGCAAATAAACAAGTATACATGGATTAATCTCAAAAACATAACACTGAGCAACACAAACATGCAAGGCAGGCACCATAATTGCTGAGCCACCACATCACCCCATATGTTTTTTGTTTTGTTTTGTTTTGTTTTTTTCAATAAAAAGCTTATAGGAGGACTGGAGTGGTAGCCTGGCATTTACACAGCTTGCCCAGCATGTGCAAGTACTTGGGTTCAGGCCCCAGCACCATGCACACAACAAAGTCCTGGAGCAATGAAAGCCACATGAAAAACTAATTAAAACTAATTAAAAATTGTTTCTCTCTTTCTCTCTCACGTTATCCCTCTCTCTTTAAAAAACAAAAACAAAAAAAAACTTAAAGGAGGGGCTGTGACTCAGTGGTTACTGCACTTGCCTGGCTTGTGCGAGGACACAGGTTCAAACTCCAGTACCACATACACAATGAAGTGTCAGAGTAACAAAAGCTACATGAAAAACTTAAAGTTGATTCTCTCTTTCTCTCTCTCACTGTCCCTCTTTTTAAAAAAGAAAAAAAAGTTTATAGGAGTGGGGAAGTATTAGGGATTGATACTGGCTAAATTATACTACTAATATTTTGTGCACATATTAACATGAAACAATAAATCCTATCATTATGTACAACATAATGCATCAATAAAAACATGGAAAGAGGAAAGTAAGTTTACTGGAAAAGAACATTAGCAGGATAGTCAGAATAGATATCAAAAGCTTAAGGAAAGAGTCAGTATCCTTCTGAAGATCCTACTGGAAAACTTGTCTTCATGTAGTTTAGGTAATCTGGACAAGTGCTGAAGAAACTAATAAGGCAGGAAAGAAGTATAACAACGGGCTAATTCCTAATTCTAAAGACACTGATTTCAATTATCCAATTTCTTCAACTATTTCTTATCCCTAGACATATTTCACCCTAACTTGTGGCAACAGCAATATCCACTGAAGTCTGTATCCAAATCTGAAATCCCTTCAAGGCAGAATCGGGTCAGAGACTGCATATTCATTTGTAAAAATTGTATTCTACATATTGTTAGCTACTTAATCACGAAATTTTTCTAAGAATCAATGTTAATAATGTTAATATATTAAAAACTAGGCCATGATTGCCAGGATGTCTAGAAAGATAAAATATTTTAAATAAAAAATACATGTAAAAATCCAATATGATCCATATAAAGCAAAGCAAAAAAAGAATAAGGAGTTATATAATACAAGTTCAAAGGAAAGAATGCGAACCAGATACCATTAAAATGTTCTTACCGGTGCAGTTTACCACCATAAAATGGCTTAGTGTGGAAAGTAATGCTGGCTGAATATCCAGTTTTTGTACAGTTGACACTGACTTTGCCACCCAGTTCTACCCATGGAACAGTCAAAATTGACCGGGCATAGGCACAAGGGAGAGAAAAAGTATACTCTTCTCCATGCTCCAGTAAACTGAGGATACCTGTGTATGAAAACATGGTGGTGGTTAACATCTTTTTAAACAAATATACTGCTACCAAAAAAGTTCACTATTTTTTTCTTATCTACTACTAGATCTAGTACCTGATTTCTGTCTTCCTACATGATTATTTTGTTTAACCTTCATTTAACTTTGGATGATACTAACTTCATTTACAATTATATTTGACAACATTTTCTGGTATAGCGAATTAGGGTTATTTGCACTATGACCTAACCATCCCTTTGGGATGTATGGGGCCAATAAATGTTACAGTGGAAACAGTTTGAATTTCTGCTAATGCTCCTAAAAATAAAATAAATCCATTAGACAGAATTCAAGGATATGCTATATCGTACTATCTGGTCATTAGCACTAATAACCTTTTCAGCAGTTTGGGAATAACTGAAATGCTGAAGTTATAAAGGTATAGATAGCTGGGTATGGTGGTGCATGCCTGGCATTCCAAGTAACTGGGAGGCTAAGGCAGAAGGATCCCAACTCTGAGCCCAGTCTGGGCAACATATTAAGACCCTCTCTAAAAGTAAAATACAAAATGGCTGGGAATGTATTTCAGTGGTAGTGTCTGGCTAGCATGCATGGAACCCTGGGTTCAATCCCTAGTACTCCAAAATAAATAAAAAGGTATGGATAGACCTTAAACTCAGATAGTATGATGGGTAAAATATTCTTTTCTCTAGTCTATGTATATCAAGGAAGAAAAAATGTAATTCTATCATAAAAGCTATAATAATAATAATAATGAATTATAAATTACACATATGCTAAATTCTGTTTGCCAAATTCTGAAATATTTAGGACAAAGCGACAAGAGATGTATTCGGTATCAGGGATTGAACCCATGGGCACTCTATCACTGAGTTAGACCCCTAGTCTTTTTTACTTTTTTGAGACAGGGTCTTGCTAAGATACCCAGGATGGCCCTGAGCTTGCAATATTCTTGCCTCAGCCTCCCAAGTCATTAGGATTACAGATGAGCACCTGGCATTAAGTGGTGGTTTTCATTTTTTTTTATTATGTTTTTTGGTACCAGGGATTACACCCAGGTATGCTTT
Organism: Aplodontia rufa; assembly: GCA_004027875.1. Lineage (NCBI taxonomy): Eukaryota > Metazoa > Chordata > Mammalia > Rodentia > Aplodontiidae > Aplodontia > Aplodontia rufa. The sequence goes on from PVKS010006711.1 coordinate 71,408, forward strand.
ACCACCAAACTACATTCTGAACGCTTTTTCTTTTTTCTTGTGATACAGGGTCTTACTAAGTTGCTTAGAGCCTTGGTAAATTATTGCTAAGGCTGGCCTCGAACTTGTAAACCTCCTGCCTCAGCCTCCCAAGCTGCTGGGATTATACCTGGTGTAAGTGGTGATTTTCATTTTTATTTTTTTTTTAAGAGAAAGAGGGACAGTGAGAGAGAGAAAGAGAAAATCAGTTTTATTTAGTGTTTCATGTGGCTTTTGTTGTTCTGACACTTCATTGTGTATGTGGTGCTGGGGTCTGAACCCACGTCCTAGTGCAAGCATAGTTATTTGCTGAGCCACCGCTCCAGCCCGTAAGTGGTGATTTTTAAACAAATATTATTCTAATTGGGCTTGTTCCATATTAAGTGATGCTATATTAAAGATGGTTTAAAAACAAAAAGGGAGTTACATTAATAATCAATCTACAGTAAATGATTAAGAGACCCTAAGGATAGTGGAGCTACATTATTATCCTTTCTAAGCTCATTACCTGTGTCATTATCAGACCAAATACTTAACTGGATATGAACTAGTCTGAACTCTTGGGATTTCTCTCTTAATGTGATGTTCACTAAGCACTCTGTTCTTTTATTTTACAGTACTGGGGATTGAACCTAATGCCACATGACTACTAAGCTACATCCCCAGCCTTTTTGTATATAAGACAGAGTCTTACTTAGTTGTCCACTCTGGCCTCAAATTTGAAATTCTCCTGTTTCAGCCTCCCAAATCTCTGGGATTGTAGGAAAGCACCATTGTGTCCAGCTAAGCAGTCTGTTCCTAATGTTCAAAAATAAGGGTAAGAGAGGCTGGAGTTATGGCTCAGTGGTTGCAGCACTTGCCTGGCATGCACAAGGATGTAGGCTTGAACCCCAGCACCACACCATATATCCAAGGAAGTGTTGGAGCAACATAGACCAGATGAAAAACTAAATAAAACTGATTCTCTCTTTTGTTTTCTCTCTCACTGTCCCACTCTTTTTAAAAAATTAAATTAAATTAAATTAAGGGCAAGAGGGGTTGGACTGATAGTTCAACAGATATGGTGTTTGCCTGGCATGGGCATGGATGCATGTTCAAGCCCCAGCACCACATACACAATGAAGTGGTGGAGCAACCAAAGCTACATGAAAAACTACATAAAATTGATTCTCTCTCTCCTTAAACAAACAAACAAAAAAACAAAAACAAGGGCAAGAGTTATGGTAAGCATTTTTATGTGATTATCAGGATAATCAAAGAAAACTGAGATTCTAAATTAATCTACACAAAGCAACGTCAATTTTTTTTTGTACTGCTTTTTTTTTTTGCTTTTTTTTTTCAGGGCTGAGGACCAAACTTGGGGCCTTGCGCATGCTAGGCAAGTGCTCTGCCACTGAGCTGAACCCCCAACCCCTTGTATTGCTTTTAATAGTTTTCACAAAGGGCAACAATAAATAAAAAAAACTATTGGGCTATTTCAGAAGGAACATGTTTCTTGTAATATATAACAGGAACTGTTGGAAGACAGATAACATAATAGGGTATAATTTAAGAGTTAATAATTTGATCAATTCTAAGTTGGGAAAGATACTGTATTTTTATTATTTTTGTAAAAATTTGTTATTTTGGGGCTGTAGTGGTGGCTCAGCGGTTACGGTGCTTGCCCAGCATGCAGTAGTATATGGGTTCAAACCCCAGCACCCACGTACACAACTAAGTGTCAGAGCAATGGGGGCCATGTGAAAAACTCAATAAAAATTGATTTTCTCTGTCTCTCTCTCTCTCACTGTCCTTCTCTTTTTTTTTTAATTGTGATCTTACAAATAGGGTTTCTGATTTTTCATTTCTAAAACTATACTTAGTATAAACAGTGAACACTATAGAGTTTAAAAAATGAAGAATACGCAACCAGTTTTGAATGTGATGATGGAAACATTAGGATAACTCAGATTCACAGAATTCTAAAATCTCATTTAACTAATAATAAAAGAATGTTCCTGAGGAACAAAGTGAATTTTCATAAACTCCTTCTCTGATTTTATTTACTTTCTGCTAGGGGGAAAACATTAGCAAATTAATTTCTAAAAGGCAACGAATGAATATATACTAGCACTTAGATAATAACAATTTTATTACTATATACTTCCTTCAAGATTAAAGCATGGGGGCTGGAGCAGTGGCCTGGCAGTTATGGTGCTTGCTGGGCACACACAAGGATGTGGGTTCATATTCCAGAACCATGTATACAATGAAGTCTTAGAGCAATGAAAGCCACACGAAAAACCAAATAAAATTGATTCTCTTTCTCTCTCTCTCTCTGACCCTCTCTCTTTAAAACAAAAATGATTAAAGTATGGTGCTACAGCGGTAGCTCAGTGGTTAGAGCACTTGCCTGGCATGCACAAGGACTTGGGTTTGAACCCCAGTTCCACATACACAACTAAGTGTCAGAGAAACAAAAGACCAGATGAAAATATAAATAAAATTGATTTTTTCTCTCTCTCACTGTCCCTCACTCTTTTTAAAAAAAAAAAAAAGAAAAGATTAAAGCATGGTGAAGATTGAATTGCTTTTCCTTATTTCTAGAGGCTCTCATTTCATGGAGTGGAAGACACTACCATTACTAGATTCTTCCTGTTACATGAACTGGTTTGGGATGGGAGGGTCAAAATATGAGGTTCTAAATCTGGCTATGCCTCACAACCTTTATAATCCTGAGATGACCTTTCGCTCTAAACTTCAGTTTATCTATGAAATAAATAAACTGAACTACAATGGGCCAAAGGCTAATGTTATAGAGCTTATATCAGAAGGTGACAAACTTTCTTTTCTTTTTATTAAAGAGAAAGGGACAGTGAGAGAGAGAATCAATTTTATTTAGTTTTTTTCAAGTGGCATCCATTGCTACAACACTTTATTGTGTATGTGGTTCTGGGGTTCAAACCTGGGTACTCGTGCATGTCAGGCAACCACTGTAACCAGAGAGCCACTTCTCCAGCCCACAAACTTTCTTTAAAAAGTAATAAAATATGAATACTTTCTTATATTATAAAAGCTGTAATTAACTTGAAACATCATTAGGAAATTGGTTAGACATATTATGACAGAACTTAAATACAAGGAAAACTGAACAGGGGAATAAACTATTTTCTTCCTAGCTATAATAATCTCAATATGTTAAGAGTTATTGGCTAGGGGCTGGAGTGGTGGCTCAGTAGTTACAGCACTTGCCTGGTAGGTGCAAGTGTGTGAGTTCAAACCCCAGCACCACATGCACAACGAAGTGTTCAAGGAATGGAAGTCACATGAAAAACTAAATAAAAAATTGCTTGCTTTCTATCTCTCTCACTATCCTCTCTTTCTTTAAAAAAAAAAAAAGTTATAGGCTAAATTATGCCATACTTACATTGCAAATTTACATTCAAAACAAATTAGTCTTTGCATAAGAGTTTTCCTTAAAAGTTAAAAATGGCAGTTTTTCTCTTTTCTGTCATTTTTCAACCATTTCTATGGAGGTTTTTGTTTTCATTTTGTATTCTTGCCCAAATGCCACGATTTCCTCAAATTATTTTTTCATAATCTTTTGAGGAAATAGAATTAAAATGTGGGAATGTATTTCTGCTAAGGAAATATAAAAGATAATACATAAAAATTTACCTAGAAGATATTACTTGTTGTGATTTTTATAATAATGAAAATATGGAAACAATTTTGATGTCCAAACAGAGAAAAGTAGTTTAATAAAAGATGAGAAAAATGCATTTCATGGAGTACCTACAGTCATTAAAAGTGTTTTATCCATGTCACGGGAAATGAATATATTTGTTTAAAAAAAAGCAGGACACTATATAAAGGAAATCCAAATTAAAGAAAGTATGAACACACACTCAAAAAATATACAAAATACTAGCTCAAATTACATCTGGATTATGGGATTATAGATACTTTTATTTCCCTCTTGCTTTGTTTCCCGATTTTTTCTTTTTTTAAAGAGAAAGGAACAGTGAGAGAGAGAGAGAAAGAGAGAATTAATTCTACTTAGTTCTTCATGTGGCTTTCGCTGCTCTGATACTTTCATTGTGTACGTGGTGGTGGGGTTCAAACCCACATCTTTGCATATGCCAGGCAAGTTTTGTAACTGCTGAGCCACTGCTCCAGCCCTTTTTCCAAATTTTCAACAATAAAAATGTCTTATATTTAGTTCAGATGAGGTGTTTTATGCCTGTTTTCCCAGAGACTCTGGAGGCTGAGGCAGGAGGATTGCAAGTTCAAGGCAAGCCTGGACAACTTAGCAAGACCTTCTCTTAAAAATGAAAAATAAAGGGGCTGGAACAGTGGCTGGGCAGTTATGGCGCTTGCCTGACATGCGCGAGTCTGTGAGTTCAAACCCCTGCACCACATACACAACCAAGTGTTGGAGGAACGAAAGTCACATGAAAAATTAAATAAAAATTACTTCTGTCTCTTTCACTGTCCTTCTTTCTTTAAAAAAACAAAAACAAAACAGAAAGAAAAGAAGAAGAAAAAGGGCTAAAGATGTAGCTCAGTGGTCAAGTGCCCTTACATTTAATCCCTAGTATATTTAAAATCAGAAATAATTGGTTTTAAAGAATTCACATTAGCTGCCCCACACACATATTACTCTCCTTGCTCCCCAACAAAAATTCTGGAACGCAATAGGAATCAGACAAAAAAAAAATAGTATACATAACATTTAAAATCTATAATTAATATTTATACAGATTCCCAAAATTTAAGGCTGTAGTTTGATAATAAAAATTGGAGAACAATTTTTTACTTACCTTCTCCAACCATTGTCACCCCTATAGACATGCCTAAGAATTTGCTTTTAGTCCAGACATGTGCATTTACACACATCTTCCTCTCTGCACATTCTGCATAAAATCCTGAGACCGGAGGATGATGGGAAACCTGCTCAGCAACAAATCTGACTGTATAACAGTCCAATCCCACTGGGCTCGAAGACTCCTCTGATAAAGGAACATGATTTGTGACTCCCTGGGTGGAAGAGCTGATAACAACATTGGATGCTACCTCACTTTTCGGCATTCTCCAGGAACAGTGAAATGTTTCTCCAATGATAGGATTGTATGGTTTCTTAGCAATAGCTCCCTTACGGCCTTCATGAAATGAGGTAAGGTAGTACTCAACAAATCGGATCATTCTGTCCTCAGCCGTGGCTCCATTAGTGATGGCTATAAAAAGGTCTGGATGAGACATAAAGTCTGCATACATTTCCAGCAAGGAACGTTTCTCTAAGATAAATGTAGGGAGCACCACCTAAAACAACAAAAATTAAAAAAAAAAATCAAAGAGGAAAATTTAAGTCATTTTTACACCTACAGACATTTATTTTTACTGCTCTGAAAGCATTTTATTCTAAATAG
>PVKS010006712.1:0-76856 GCA_004027875.1 Aplodontia rufa
GGGGCACTCTTGGGGGTAAATCTAATCTTCAGAATCTATATACATTATATATTGTTAAAAATTTCTATGATTGTTCAACAAATAAATTTCTCAATTAAAAAGAAACATAAAAAAAGTGATAGCCAGAGGAGGTAGGAAAGTCTCTGGAGAGAATAGGAATGGGTAAAGCTGATAATTCAGCCTTCACCACTACAAAGCTCCTCTTGGTTGAGTGAGCTTACCTACAGCAGAATTGGAAAGGGTGAAATAGCTTAGGAAAAACTTTTTTAATCCAAAATCAATTATATTAAAGATCGTTGCAAGAAATATAAAAATTCTTTCAAAAATTTAGAAGAATTTATCAGAAAGATATTAAGGAATTACACAGACTACTCCATTCAGCAAGCGTGAGGACCTCAACAACAAGAGTTTGTGATCCTCATTTTTGTCATGCTAACATTAACATCACTCAGCAAACCAAAGCTCTCATTTTGCTGAGCTCTCAATTGCCTGTTTCCTGAAAATCTGAAACACTCATCTCTGGCCAGAAATCCAATTGTTGCACCGAAAGCAAAGTTTCCAAAAGCCCATGCCCAGGGGCAGGGTGGTCAGGGGAAAAGGCCTGGCCATCCAGTCACATAGGCAGTGCTGTGCATGAAGGTTCCTGTCCCCCCCCCACCCGAAAATTCATGTTGAAATCAGAACCCCTAAGGTATTAGAAAGTGGGGTCTTTGGGGAGGTGATCAGGTTATCAGGGTAGAGCCCTCTTGAGTGGGATTACTGCCCAATAAAAAACGGTCCCAGAAAATTATTTACCTTTTCTACCATGTGAGGACATAGCTCCATCTGTGAACCCCAGAGCAAGCCCCCAGCAGACACTGAATATGCTTGCACCTTGGTCCTGGACTTCCAAACACCAGAGTTGTAAGAAATAAATTGATCAGTTCCACAGTTTATGTTACTTTGTTGTAGCCACTCAAAGACAGACACCTATGACCAGAGCACTCTGCCAAACTCCAAAGTGATATTGCTGAGAAGTGCCAGGTTTTCTTTTTCTTTCTTTCTTTTTTTTTTTAAGAGAGGGAAGTGAGAGAGAGAAAAAGAATCAATTTTATTTAGTTTTTCATGGATTGCTCCAACAATTTGTTTTCTGTGTGGTGCTACGGTTCGAACCCATGTCCTTGCGCATGCCAGGCAAGTGCTGTAACTGCTGAGCCACTGCTGCGACCCAAGTTTTCTCTTTCATGGACCTCAGTTTCCTCTAATTGCCCAGCTAAGAATTATTAAATAGAATACAACCTTAAAGATAGGTGGAAGGCTGTGATTTTAGATTGTTTTACCGTCTGAGACTTGCTTCAGCAAGTCCCCACCTAGAAGCAAGGCTAACTAAAAGATAGGAAATATAGTCACAAAGAACAGTCAGTGAGAGCCTCGGAGTGAAGATGCCCAGCCCTGGACAGTGCTGTGTGTCACGGAGACCACCACCTCAGCATCTGGTGATGCCAGTGTGCTCTGCTTACGTGTGAACAATGGCAACATAATTTCTGAAATTTGAGTAAGAGAACTGCAGACATCTGTATTTTCACCCACTGATGAAAATCCACTTACAAAAAACAACCCCATATTACAGTGTACAGAATCTAGATTGCCGCCTCATTTGTATTCTGCGTTGTTTTTATTTCTATGAAAAGAAATTAAATGGGTTAAGGAGACATGCCCACTCTCAGAATGGTATAAACCTACCTTTCAAACTGCCTTCAACCACTTCTGTGAGGGGAGAAATCTGTCTTAGGAGTGTTGTCTAGTCCTTATTTCAGGAAAAGAATTAGCACTGCTTTTAAAACGCACACAGACATGAATTGCTGGAAGGCAAAAGTTAAATTTTTTCCAACTCAGTGAACCATTCCTTGGTTTGTATTCAACGTGGTACATAATAATGGCTCAAGTGCAAGCTTTTAAAAATACATAAAATTCATGTTTAAATTCCCTTTCCGTGACTTACTGGACACTAGATACACACACAAACATATATTAAATATTTTCAGGTGTCAAATAGTCATTTTTTGCCTCTTCATATTATTTATATTTAAAACCTAAGTATTGAGTTTCCATCTAATTTTATTCACATCACCTTTGTGTGCTTTTAGTCTAGAAGTCCTTTTGTCTTTAAAACTTCCTAATTGTTTTTGCTTTATGCAGTTTCATAATGAGTCCGCCGAAAGCCCTATTTAATGGAGGCAGCATTGTGTGCTTGAAATGTTAAGTTTATGTTTGGAAAACAGATCCTTTGAACACCACTGGCTTGGGAAGACAGGTGCTGACATTCACCAAGGAGAGTGAGGGATTTTCAAAATAAGATTTCAGCAGAAGGGAACCACAGTGAAACCAGACCCTTCGGCCCATTTATCATAGCATTTGCAGTTTCCGTCAAAGCAGGCGAACAATAATAAATATCCAACCAAGGTGGTTCATTTGTATTCAGAACATTTGAATAAATAAGAAGTTCAAAAAAATCCATATAGGCATTTGTTCAAAGGAAAACTCCAGCCATTTCCCTCAGCTCAGCAGTCTGCAAGTTCAAAAGGTAAGAGCTTCTTGCCAAGACTAAACTCTGACAAGTATTTGAAAATGGAGTTTGATTATGAACTGGCTTTTTGGGAGCAGCTTAGTAGAGTTGGAGTCTTGATACAAACAGTGAAATTGGGGTTAAAATCATATGTGAGAACTTGACTCCACCCACTTTACTATCTGCTCGACTTTAGAAGCTTAACAAAGTCAGTTCCCTCCCACCATCCATCCTTGGCTTTAGTGTTTGTCTTCTGATTTCTGTTTCTCAAAAAAAAAAAAAAAAAGCTATTCAGAACGGAGTTTCTGTGATAACTAGAAATTAGATTCAAAACGCACAAAACTAAGTGCACATGCCAACTCTATATCCTTCACCCTCTGGAATAAATCCATCTTCTTTGAGCTGAGTTTTACGTATGATCAAATACATTACACTGTTTCTGGACTGCTACCTAAATATGCAGATTATTTCTCAGGAGCAAATTTGCTATCATTAATATAAAATGATCCATTTACTTATCTTAAAGTTTTTTTTAAGGGAGAGTACAGAGAGAGAGAGAAAGAGGGAATCAATTTTATTTAGTTTTCATGTGACTTTCATTGCCACGACACTTCATTGTGTACATGGTGCTGGGGTTTGAACCCATGTCCTCACACATGCCAGGCATGTGCCATAACCACCTAGCCACTGTTCCAGCCCCTATCTTGAACTTTTTTAAAAAATTAAGAAATAACAAACCAAAAATATATCTGATTCTATCACTTTTTCCTCTTAAAAATTTACTGAGCATCTATTGTGTGTGAAACATTAAACTGAGTACCACGGAAACAGGTGAAAAAGAAGGCTGAATATTGGCCTCTGCAGGCTTATTGCCAGTGGAAGAAATAAGAACACATTTCAATAACTCCAGCTATGATAACTATAGTAACAGAAATTCCATCAAAATTATGGATGGGAGGATGAGAGAGAAATTAAAAGATTCATCGTATACAATTAGTCCCAGCTATTCCACTACCATTCTAACCCCCAAAATTCAAAAGTTATTTACACAGATTCTTTTACTACACACAAATGTTCATAACATCACTATTCACAGTAGCCAAAAGGTAAAAGCAACCAAGTGTTCATCAACTGGTGAATGAGAAAAAAAAATGATGTATTGATATAATGGAATATTATTTAGTCATAAAAACAAATGAAATTCTAATACTTACTACATTGTTGATGAACCTTAAAAACATTATGCTAAGTGAATTAAGTCAGACACAAAGATCACATGTGTTTAATTCTTTGAAACATCCAAAATAGATAGACCCATTGAGACAGAAAACAGATTAGTGGTTGCTAGGGGATAGATGGAGATGGGGGAAATGAGTTTCTGCTTAATAGGCATGGGGCTTCTATTTGGGGCAATGCAGACATCTTGTAATTAGATAGAGGTAGACAATACTGTGTGTAAATGCAACCTAACTGTACACTCTAAATGGTCAGTGGTTAATTTTATGTTATATGCAGTTTACCTCAATTTAAAAGATAAAAGATTCGTTTTGCAGGGTATAGATAATAGGGATGGAATCTTCACCAAGGAAGTCAGTATTGAAAAAGCTGGGAAGGTCAGATGGAATTTTCCCTTACTGATAGAATTGGGAAGGGCTTGCAGGAAGCAACAAGTTTATTGGATAAACCCTGGAGATTGGAGAAAAGAGTTTTGTTCCTGAACTAACAAATCGTGTTATCCCACTTCTTGATTATGGTAACAGGTAGTAACTGTCCCTTGCTCATTGGTCAGATGTGCTTACTCTGAAAGTGTATTGTCCTGTTGATCAGCTGTGTACCTCTCTCTTTTCCAGATCTGTACGTTTCAGATGGTTTCAGGGATTTTATCTTGCTGGCTCTCAGCCAGTGACATGGGCCATTGATAATGTCTATGTTGGTCCCCAATGTGAGGAGATGTGTAACGGACATGGGAGCTGTGTCAATGGAACCAAGTGTATATGTGATCCTGGATACTCGGGTCCAACCTGCAAAATAAGCACCAAAAATCCTGATTTTCTCAAGGATGATTTTGAAGGTAATATTTTCATGAATTCTGTGTAGCTTTATGAAAGAACTTACAGATTGAACACCATTTGTGACAGTGTTAAGTTTTCTCATGTTTCGTTTTTATCATGACAACCATAAACACTGAAGGTTCCCTTAGTTCTCAGTGTTTGTAGAGTTCCATTTTTGAACCAATGGTCAACAGGAGAGAATAAGATCTGTATAGAGAAAAACTAAGGCCATGTTATATCACGTATAATTTCTGATTAATGAAAACTTTGGAGAATATCTCTAGAGAGTTCATCTTCGATAGAAGAAACAAGTTGCGAGAAATCCAAGTCCCCCAACTCATTAAGTTCCCTTTCATTGCTTTCTGAAGCTTGACTTTACACCTAGAATCCAATACTATTATGTGTGAAGATAATGTCACAACATAGAAAAATGATGTAATGATTGGAAAAAACTATTTAGATTGTAGATGCACTCTGATCAAACTATAAACACTTTCAAAAAGAAAGTCCTATGTCATAACTATCTATGTTAATACAATGAGTTAAAAGATTTTTTATTTTTTCCAAATTTTCTGTAAAACTGTATAGTATATTATTTTACATAAATAAAAAATACATGTTTAAACTAGATTTAGGCGTAAATATACAGTGGAATATTATACTTTCATAAAAGGAATGAAATATGTGTATATTTCATAATTAGGATGAACTTTGAAAACATTATACTAAATGGTAAAAGCCAGTCATAAAAGGCCACATAGTATATATTCCATTTATATGAAATATCTAAAATACGCTAATCCGTAGAAACAGAAAAACATTAGTGGTTTCCAGGGGCCAGGTGGACATGGGGAAATAGGGAATGACGGCTTAATCGGTACAAGGTTTCCTTTTGGGGTAATGAAAATCTTGAACTATCCACAGTGGTGGCTGTGCAACATCAATAATGTGCTCAATGACACTGAATTTTTCACTTTAAAAGTGGATAACAAGGGGCTGGAGCAGTGGCTCTGTGACTTCGGCGCTTACCTGGCATGCACAAGAACACGGGTTCAAGCCTTAGCACCACATTCACAACAAAATATCAGAGCAGCGAAAGCCACATGAAAAATTAAAATTGATTCATTCTCTCTCTCTCTCTCTCTTGCGCGCGCTCTCGCACTCACTCTCACTGTCCCACTATCTTAAACAAAAAAATATAAAGGTTAATAAGGGGTTGGAGAGGTGCCTCAGTGGTAGGGCACTTGCCTGGCATGCATGGGGACCCAGGTTTGATCCCCAGCATCACATACTCAACTAAGTGGTGGAAAAGTAAAAATTAATTCTTTCTCTCACTCTGTCTTAAAAAAAAGAAAAGAAAAATGCTCAGTTAAAAATTTTTTTAAATAAAATGGTTAATAAAGTAAATTTTATGGTTGTGTATTTTACAACAAAAAATAAACCAAATCTAAGATGAATATCAGAATAGTTTTGAGAGCAGGCTTTTAAAGACATTATTTAAGCCAGGCACAGTGATGCACACCTGTGATCTCAGCCACTTGTGAGCCTAAGCAGAGGATTGCAGGTTCAAGGACAGCCTGGGCAACTTAGCAAGACCCTTTCTCAAAATAAAAAATAAAAAGGGCTGGGGATATAGCTCAGTGGTAAAGCACCCTGGGGTTCAATCCCCAGTACCAAAACACATACATACATACATCTTTTAATAGGAGCTATTGAATTATACTGAAATTTCTTCTGTTGAAACCATGTTTTTAAAGATCTTTTGTTATTCCTGCCTGATACTATCCTCACATGAGAAAGGACACAGTAAAGACACTGGTGGGAAGTCTGTATATCCTCTCCAACTTTGAATCTGATACACTTTCTGACTGTCCAGTATCTTTTCTTTTCATTGTGGAGGAATATAAAAGAAGGACCCATCTGGCTGGACTAATAATATCAAGGAAAGACCTCTCCAGTCACACTAGCCAAGGCAATACAATTCAGACAAGCTAATATGTTGAAGAGGACTCTTATCCCAAAATGTACTTTAACATTTATGACTTTATATTTAAAAACTGCAGAATGGTGCTGGCAGTGTAGCCCAGTGGTAGAGCACTTACCTAGAATGCCAAAGGCCATAGAACTGAAAAAGAAAAAAAGTACGTAATGCATTTATCATATTCCTTTTAAAATATAATAATCATACTTGGGGCCATCACTAAACCACATTTCCCGCTTTTTTCAGGGCAACTGGAATCTGACAGGTTCTTGTTAATGAGCGGTGGGAAGCCATCTCGGAAGTGTGGAATCCTTTCCAGTGGAAACAACCTCTTCTTCAATGAGGATGGCTTGCGCATGTTGATGACACGGGACCTGGATTTATCTCACGCGAGGTAATCACTGAAAGACCACATTGTAATGTACAGTAATGGACGTAATCAAATCAGAAAGAAGTGGAGAGATCCCAAGGACAAGGCTTTCCCTTAGAGATGCGGAGTGTCTCTGTGGTCAGAGCCTCCATTAAGACACAGTTCAGGAGCTGGAGAGGTTGCTCAGTGGTTACAGCACTTGCCTGGCATGTGCCAGGACACAAATTCAAACCCCAGCACCACGTACACAAAAAAGTGTCAGAGCAACCAAAGCCACATGAAAAACTAAATAAAATTGATATTCTCTCTCTCTCCATCCCTCTCTCTTAAAAAAAAAAAAAAAAGACACAGTTCACATCATTTCCAATCCAGCACTGAGGGATTAGTTCAGTAGCCACATTTGAAATGAAACACAGCTAAACAGACAAAAACTAATATCTGTTCTTTTGTAAATCTGAGACTGGGAAATGACAATGTTTGATTTACTTTAACTTCAAGAAAATAATATTCCATCTTCTTTATCCACCTTCTGCACACTTTTTATTACCACTTGGACTGTGTAGAAATTATATACATTTATTACATCATGTGTAGTAAAGAGCTTAGTTGAAATGCAATACATCCTTAAATTATTCACAGTTAATTTTATCTCCACTAGCAATTTTATTTAAGAACATTTGAGGCATGACCTTATTCTTTATAAGCATCTTTCCAGTGATTCACTCACACATTCTAAGAAGTCATTTTCTAAATTGAGCACAGTCACTCAGAAACAAACATTTTAAACTGGCTCAGAGGATTATGTCCTGTCAAGATGTGTATCCCTTGATCATTTGATGAGCCAGAAACTCAAGAAGGAAAATAAAAAAGACATTGTAACATGTATAAGATGGAACCCTGACCTATTTTTGCAAGTGAACAAAGAAGTCATATTTTTAGTTTTCAAAATATTTCAAAGTATCTTAAAATATCTTACATATTCGTCACCTCTTCCTCCCAAATCTTCATTGATTATGAATTTTATCATACTTCATAGAAAATATAATTCTATCTGTAATATAATAATTTTGTAGTTATAGAAAGCAAAACTTTACTTATATTTATTCCATTTTAAATTATGCCTATAGCATAATTTGATACTCTTCATTTCAGATTTTCTCTAATGGCTAAGTTTTCTAATGTAGAAATTACTAGGTTTTCCAAACAAGTATTACTGATTTTTTTTAACTGCCAATAATCTGGTAGTTATTTTATTACTAAATTAATATAAACATTTTCCCAATACAAGTGGACAATATACTGAAAATTTTTCTCTGTAAATAATTATTTTTTGTTAATTGAACTACCACTAGGCATTAGTCATATGTTTTCATTAATCGAATGTTAAATGCTTCATTATATAGCTCATCTCAGTCACATGCTGTGTAGGATTTGCATATATTGACCTGACAGTGCTTCATGTATGATCTCAATTCTTCTAGGGTCATGAGATAAATAAATGGAGGGTGGGGAAATCATGAGGAATTAATGGTTTTATATCTGGTACTGATAACATTTGTTACAAGTCCTATTATATTTCCCTGTGTTTGGCAGTGTTAGATATATATGTTGAGTTCTGCATAAAATTTATTCTGCTTTACCAGCTAGTGTAGTGGCCAGAGCAGGCACCAGCAATTTGCCTGCCAAAGATAACACATGAGCTCATTTTCATTGGCACCCCAGCTGCTTGCCACAGCTCTGTCCACCTGCCTGCCAGCTAGGAAAGCTGCCACAATGCTCAGTGGCCAGCATCATCCATCCCCAGACCCAGCAACAGTCAGAGGCTGGCTCAGCCGCTACCACCAACCCATGCTTCCCTGCCCCTGGCACACAGGACAGAAAAGAGGCCCGGCCTTGAACACCTCTTCCAAAAAGTGCCTGGCCTTTTGCAAAGAGGTGCTACAACTGCTGAATTTAAATGTGTCTTCCCAACCAGTGATCAACAAGAGCTGTAAAACTGTTGGTGAAACCTGAGAATTGATTTTGCTGATAATGAGGCATAATCTATATTATTACATTCTTCTAGTCTCAAATACTAAGGACTAGAATCCAATTTATCTTAAGTTGATAACTGTACACACCCAAATTTGAACAGCCTTTGGATCCCTCCTATCAATTTATGAAGTAGCCAAAGGGTGAAAAGAATGCTCACTTCCCTCAGATTCTCCTCTGAGCAGAGACTGGAGATCCAAATATGGGCACAGAATTCCCATTTTTCACACTTCACTTTTAATTAACTCCCTTTCACATTAAAAAGGAGAAACAGGCTTTGAAGTGATTGCTTTGGACATTCATTAAATCATCATTCCTTAAAGCCATTCATGCCCCCTGATTACCCTAGGTGCTTGTATTTTGTTAATAATATGTATGTATCATTGAAGGGAAAGTCCACAGTAAAGTTTCCTAATGTCAGATTTGTGCAGTTCTTCATGAGACTGGGATGTGGTAAAGGTGTTCCAGACCCTAGGAGCCAACCTGTGCTTCTGCAATATTCTCTCAATGGCGGCCTCACCTGGGGTCTCCTTCAAGAGTTCCTTTTCAGCAACTCCAGCAACGTGGGCAGGTACATTGCCTTGGAGATACCCTTGAAAGCCCGTTCCAGCTCTACTCGCCTCCGCTGGTGGCAACCATCTGAAAATGGGCACTTCTACAGCCCCTGGGTTATCGATCAGGTCAGTCCCTTCCGGATTAACCATTTTCATTTTTGGCACTTGAGTTGAGCATGGCCTTAGGAAGCATTTATTCTAACCCTCATACTCAGTATAGGAAGCCCAGGACAATTTAGTGACGTGCCTAAGGGCAAACAGCAAGATTAGATAAAGCATTGAGCTTCCTTTCATTCTCTATTCCCCCTCAATTGCCTAAGCCTATATAAATAAACCACATAACAGAAGGCCTCGGTCCTGCCCACAGAGGATGCTGCCATATGGATATAGTGACTTTATCAAGCATGATGCAAGGCTATAATTCTCTGAATGGAAAATGCGTAAATTGGTATTGGTGCCATATAAAATCAGTCATTCTCAAATCTTCTTTCCTAGCCTTTAAAGAAAAATTAAATAAATCTCCCCTGCATCTTTATAGAGTGCCTTATAAAGGAACCTCATACATAATAGAATAGAACTCAAAGAACCTGTTAACCAACAGTAGAGTCCATGCAAAGAATTGGAACTGAAGTGCCTCAGGGAACAACTGTCCTTAAATAGAAATTTTACATGGAAAATAATCACATGTAGGCCAAGTTTTGCTTTCCCAGCTTGGGTACATGTTTCCAAAGGCACAGTTTGGCCATGACTGCTGTGAATGGTTTTGTCAATCCTTTGATTTGTTTTCTGTAGCTTCTTGCCAGATGGGCAACAGACCACATAAACAAGAGCATTCTGAAAGGCTCCTAACATTATGCTAGCTGTATAGTGCCAGCTCTGAGCAGGCTGGCAGATAAAAACAAACAAACAAAAAAGGCTGAACTTTCCTGTCCTTAAAGCCAAATTGAGAATTTAGATGTTGTTGTTTTTTAATGCATTTCAGATTCTTATTGGAGGAAATATTTCTGGTAATACAGTCTTGGAGGATGATTTTACAATTCTGGATAGTAGGAAATGGCTGCTCCACCCAGGAGGCACCAAGATGCCTGTGTGTGGCTCTATGGGTGATGCCTTGGTCTTCATTGAAAAGGCCAGCACCCGTTACGTGGTCACCACAGACATTGCTGTGAATGAGGACTCATTCCTACAGATAGATTTTGCTGCCTCCTGCTCAGTTACAGACTCTTGCTATGGTAAGTGTTCCACATCCAAACAGGGCCAGACACAAGGGCCTGAGTGTCTGTGGCTGCCTCTGCTCTGTGACTACTCAGAACCTCTGATAAGTCCATGAGTTCCTGAAATATTTTTGAAAACATTGACATTTTCTTGAAAATACTATATATAAATTGAGTATATTCTTGAAGTATATTTGTGTAAATTAAGTTTATTTTTGAAAGCATCAAAATGTGAACTTATTTTTAAGCATATGTACGTAAAGCCTTCTTTGTAAAGTAATAATTTGCAATTCCAGTTTTTTAAAATATCATATCAGAGTTAAAGGAAATGCCTCGGTATCTTTTCATTTAAAGAATATAATCATACACAGAATGCTAGGAATGAGCAATATGATTTCTATATATACTTGTATAATCATGGATTTTAAGTCACAGAGATTTGGATGAGTTTAGTTATTGTCTCCTTTCCATATCCCCAGGAATCATGAAGTTTTATTGTTCCTGTTTTCCCTTTATACTTTTAGAAATAACATTTTTTTTAGTTGTAGATGAACAGAATACCTTCATTTTATTTATTTATTTTTATGCAGTGCTAAGGATCAAATCTAGCTCCTTACCCATGCTAGGCAAGCACTCAACCCCTGCCTTGTACTTTTTGCTATCATACATCATAACACATTCTGGACCACCCTCATTGTGACCAATTGGTGTGTTCTAGTTTGATTATGTATGTGTATGTGCACATACATATCTCAAACACACACCTGCACACTCTCGCATACACATACACGCACACATACACACACACGTACACCCCTATCTTTGGAGAAATAACAACTGACATCATTGAGCATTTGAATCCTTCACCTGAATTTACAGACCTATGAGGATTCTTGGGGTCTCTCAGTCTTTCATCCCCACGTCATTCTTCCAAGAGATCCAAATTAGAAGGTTCACAGGATGCTGTTTTATATAGATTTGGGGAAGCTAAAATTCAAGGAAATTGGTTACTTCCAAGTTCCTGCAGAATCCAGATTTATTTTTTTATATTTCCATTATTTTGAACTTAGGCGAAATCTCAAGAGTGCTCTTTAATACCTCAAATACAATCAATCAGTCAGCACTAGTCAGTTGAGGGGCCAGACTTGGAAAATGAGGAGATGTGCAAGTATATTGAACACACTGTCTTCTATAGGTATATTCTGTTTAAGGAACACCTCCAGAAGAGTTCAGTAAGTGACTAAATCAAGTGTTCTATGGTGTGTTACGATGTGATAAGAACTCAGCTAAGAATGGGCCAATCCAAGGAATTGGAGAACATTTCACAAAGAAGCTAAGTCTCAGGCAGACTTTGATGATGAGAGTAGATTTTAAGGGTGGATAAAGAAGAGAAGACTGGGAGCATAGAGAAGGCCCTCTCTGTCTGAAGAGGCCCTGAACACACCAGCTCAAATGGACAGAATTTGCATCTAATGGAGGAAAGTAAAGACTGTTGATCTTGTAAAGAAAAAGAGTCCCTAGACTCCTAGTCCCTTTAGCATAGGAAGTCAGTGAAAATAGGAGGGAAGTTATCTCTTTTTTTTATTAGATGAATATGGACTTACAATTGAGGGGGAATCATTATCAAACAATCAAGAACAAATGTATATTTACATACTTAGCCAAGGCTGATCATGTCATGGATGCCCCCCTTGGGTTCCCCTTGATTCTATGATTCCCCCAGAAGAAACCCTGTTTTAAATGGACATCTCGTTGAGGTCAGAGATCTCCTTCTGAGATTATTCCCCCATATTCCCTCCCTCCAGTTTCCTAGACATCCTTTCTAATCCCTCCTCCCTCCCTGCCCCTCTCCCTATGCCTCCAGGTATCCTAGGCAATGATCCCCATGTTTGTGTAAAAATTTAGTCTCAGAGACTCAAGGGCCGAATGTTCTCTCTCATTTGTGGAAGCTAGAATACATCTGGAAAATATATGTTATATGGAAGTTATCTCTTGATCAGCCTGCAGCAGCAGGACTGAAATTCTGCCCTCATAGACCAGTGCTGTGTGCTCTCTACCACAGACTGGTACAACCTTCTGAGAGGTTAAAATGACCAAAAAAAATGAAAGAAGAAAGTAGGTAAGTGGAGATAAATCATGAAGGACCTTAAAGGGCAGACACATGAATTTGTGTTGGACAGGGTTATGAACAGGAAAGTACAAGTGCAGAGGGGTGTCATGGTGAGTTTGGGACAAATTAGTTGATGAGCTATTGAAGTTACTAGAAAAGAATCCTAGTCAGTAAGCCCTGGTGGTAATCTCCACAGGAGGTGATGCAGACTTGCACTGTGTGACATGAAGAGAAATGGAATGGGTAAGATTGACTTAATGCATTGCAAACAGTGAAGACAGCAGATCGCAGGCCTAGGTAAAGGGGGAACCTAGAGGGTCAAGGAAGGAGAAGAGTCAAATTTCTGAAATAACTCCTACATTTTAAACCCCAAGAATGCTAGTATAAAAATAATACCATTGATAAAATTTGGTGGCTACAAAAAGGTATTTGTTTATGAGGGAAAAGGATGAGGTTTCTTAGTTTAGGTGAAAGGAGCGTTGGGTGACGATATCCTTTATTAAGTAGGAAGATTTGACTGTACTGTTCATCTTAATATCCCCACCATGTGACACAGTGCTAGGCTCCATAAACATTTGTTGAATGAATAAAATCAATTTTAAGACATAAAACTGTGAGATCTGTGCACAGAAATAGTAGTTGGAGCCTTAACAGTGTACATGTAGAAGTGGAAAGCAGAACTAGGGTGTGAAAGATCGCCCACAGTG
Source organism: Aplodontia rufa (assembly GCA_004027875.1). Taxonomy (NCBI): domain Eukaryota; kingdom Metazoa; phylum Chordata; class Mammalia; order Rodentia; family Aplodontiidae; genus Aplodontia; species Aplodontia rufa. Next base: position 13,564 of record PVKS010006712.1, read on the forward strand.
AGCTAGTTAGAAAAGAGTCAGAGTAAAAGTAAGACAGGAGGGGCTGGAAAGGTGGCTCAGCAGTAGACTGTGCGCTTGCCTGGCATGAGCGAGGACCAGATTCAATCCCCAGCACCACATGCATAACTAAGTGGAGGAAAAACAAAACCAGATGGAAAATAAAATTAATTCTTTCTATCTCTTTAAAAAAAAAGAAAGAAAGATTAGAAGACCCAGAGTAATGGCCTCCAAACAAAAGAAAGTTTCAAGAGTCTGGGGATAATCAACAGTGTCCAGGGCTGTAAGCAGGACATGTGCAATGAATTCTGAGACCAGGTCACTGGGTTACCTCACTTCCAGTAGCAAATGGCCTTGGGCTGGTCACACAGGAGAATCACTTGGGGGGCTTTGAAGCTCCTGATACCTTGGCCATGTCCCAGGAAGACCACTCAGAACCTTTGGTCGTGGGACCCAGGCATCAGAGGTTTCTACAGGTACCCAGGTGATTTCAGTGTGCAGCCAACGCTGAAAACCACAGCCTTAGAGAAAGCAATGGCATAAGGGAGGTGGAAGCTGAGGCTGATTATAAAGTAAACAGGGAGACAAAACTGAAAAACGGGTTACAGATTGAATGAAGAAAAAAGGAAAGAAATATCTTTCCATAAGCCCACAATCTGACTGCATGCACTGGCACAAATTCAGGATCTTCAGCTATTTCTTTATACCTCTCTAATTTCCCAGAATACTCCATTGCACAGCAGAACAAGATAATAATAAAAAGATTTTACAGTTCCTAAGAAGTTTCATCTATTTCAGGAACAAAATTGACATTATTGGTCAGAATTCCTGTAGGAAGGTCAAATTTGATAAGGCTGCTCAGTTTTTTTAACTGTTTAAAAACTGATCCCTAGGGCTGGAAAGGTGGCTCAGTAGTAGAGCAGCCTGGCATGTTCAAGGTCCCAAGTTTGATTTCCAGCACCGCATACACAAATAAATAAAGGAAAAACAAAAATCAGATGAAAAAAATCTCCCTTGCTTTTCCTCTTAAAAAATAAACTAATCACTAAGCTATATAATAATATGTCCTCTGTGTGTTAATCATTAAATGAACATATAAATATTATAATGTATTAAATTGTATAGCACTAAAATAATACATTTGTATAACTTGTTTTACCATTATTACATTAAACTATAAATATATAACATATTGCTATTCATGTACTATAACTGCATATGAAGCAACAATTTGGGAGTGATTGCGAAACTTTCTCATTCTAAGGAGTGATTCAGGAAAATGTACTTTTTCACTTGGTCATATGCCATTAAAATAAAAATATTTCAATATAGAAATTAAGTAATAAATAATGACAGAGGGGGAAATAAGATTGGGATATATTACAAAGTAAGAAACATAAATATAGGGGAGAAAATCAAGCTGATGGTTGAAATTGAAACCCAGAAATGTGATTAGTAACTGTGGTTCCTGGCTCTGCTTCCTGTTTCAGCTATTGAATTGGAGTACTCAGTGGATCTGGGATTGTCGTGGCATCCTCTGGTGAGGGACTGTCTGCCTACTAATGTTGAATGCAGTAGCTATCATCTGCAGAGGATCCTGGTGTCAGATACTTTCAACAAGTGGACCAGAATCACTTTGCCTCTCCCTCCTTACACCAGGTAGGGATGTTTCTGCAGCAGTGAACCCACCTGTGATCAAACTTGGCATGTCACATTTTAGCACAGCAAATTTAAGTGGGATACACAAGGTTTTGTAACTTGTTTATGGTATTGCTATGTATGAACTATCTGAAAAGGCTTTCTTTTTTTTTTTTTTTTAAAGAGAGGGACAGTGAGAGACACAGAAAGAGAGACAGAATCAGTTTTTATTTAGTTTTTGCTTTTGTTGCTCCGAGACTTCATTGTTTACGTGTTGCTGGGGTTTGAACTCGCGTACTTACACATGCCTGGCAAGCGCCGTAACCACTGAGCCACTGTTCCAGCCCCTAAAAGTCTTTCTTAATAAGAAAAATAAAAGCATTTTTTGTGGCAACATTATTCTAGGTTTTCCCAAAATCAAGACCTGTACTTTTAACTCTAATATATTTTTTTAAGAATGGCCTGTACAAGAAAACAGTAGCTGTATTAACTGGCTTTTCCAACTTAAAGATGCCAAGAACTAATGATTTAAAATAGGTGGGTTGGATACAAAATATATTTAAATTGAGTCTTTTTTCCCAGTCATACTGTCATAAATGTAGTAGTGAGTGTTGTCATATAAATGGATGCAGCAAATATATTCATATGAACATCAGCATTTGCTTTTGAAATTTTATTTTGAATGATATTTTGAGAATCATTACCTGGAGCATTCTCTTCTATGGAAAACAATTGTAAATGCTTCATCCACTGTGCCTATGGGAATTGATCATGGCTTAAGAAAATTGCCTGGCAAATGCTGGTAAAGAAGATGAATCTAAATTACCTGCACATTTATACTTCTATTTGAAAACAGCAGAGGATTAACTTTGCCTCATGGAATGGTATTATATGACTCTTTCACCATCTAAAGTAGGTGCTAATCATAGAAAAACTTTAAAATCTTGATAGAAACTCCAGTTCCCTCCAAGAAAACAGTGATCAGTTGCTGCCATTAACAAAATAACCAACCCAGTGTGTGGAATAAGAGTTATAGTTTGGGGTCTTTATTGTTCTGCTGCCTCCCACAATTGAAGAATGAATAAATCTCTTAGCAAATGACCATAAAATTCAGCCATTCATCTGGACATAACTTTTCTTGGGATTATCATAAGTGATGGTTTCAGTTACTAACAGCCTAGGGCTGCTTTACAATTGCTGGCTCAGAGGTACGAGACTATATTAACTGTCAACACAGTTGCCAAGTTTAAATGAGATACGTGAGATTTTGTTGCTCATTAAAGGTATTGCCATGCATGAATTATTAAGGCGATCTTAATAAGTAAAACAGAAAAAAAAATCCATTAAGGCAGCAGTCTTTTAAGTCTTTATGAATTCTATGAATTATTACCCAACTACTTGGCAGCATTTTGCAAATAAGCGACATTCTAAGATTTACTCCAGCTAGTCATTATACCCTTGAGTCTTTTATTCAAGAAAAGTAATTATTCCTCATCTTTTAATCTATCTTTTAATTGTCTCTTGCACAAACTCGTAAGAATTTTGACCCTTTCAAATGATAGTTGAAAAATCTGATGACATTCATTTACTCCTGTTATCTCCTGTTACTGTATTGAAAATATGCAGTTTGTTTACTATATTACCTTCAAGGCTGATGTTGCACAATGCTCTTAAAGGTGACACAGCCTTCTAATAAAGCCCTTTGGGTAATTCAGAAAGAAATGTGCATGGATGTAACCCAAGCTGGACCCACTTCTTAAGCTCTGCCCTATGCCAAAGATCATTAGAACAACATGCCAGCCTTAGAGCATTTTCCTCAAACATAAGTTAAAATATGTGTACTCTGTCCATTCTTAATCCCTACGTATTAGATATGGTGTTTCCTTGTTTTAAGTTAAACTGACTGCATCGTTGTCTGAAAATGTGTTGAAATATTAAGCGTTTATGGGGACCACCAGCCAGAATTGAGGATTTCAGTTTGCAGATCTTTGCTACAAATAAATACAACATTGACACTTAAAGATGTATGGTAAAGGGGCTGGAGTGGTAGCTCAGTGGTTGGAACTCTTGCCTGGCATCCATGAGGACCCAGGTTCAAACCCCAGCACCACATACACAGTTAAGTGTTGAAGAAACAAGGACCAGATGAAAAAAAAAAAAAACCTAAATAAAATTGATTCTTTCTGAGGCTGGAGTGGTATCTCAGTGGTTATGGCTCTTGCCTGGCATGTACAAGGATGCAGGTTCAAACCCCAGCAAAGTGTCTGAGCAACAAAAGCCACATGAAAAACTAAATAAAATTGATTCTTTCTCTCTCTCTCTCACTGTTCCTATCTCTAAAAAAAAATTATTGTTTCTCTCCCTCTTTTTCTTTTTTAAAAAAGAAGATCTATGGTAAATAAGGGTTAGGAATGACTGTGACCATGTGACATTACAGCTTTCTCTACTCACTTATTACATTACCATAAGGCTAAGATCCCAGTATTTCTGGCACAGTGGTGGTGAGAGTAAACTGAAGTTGATTGCCCACAAACTGGAATCAAACTATTCACCAAACTGAAATGGCCAGTACTTATCAGTAGCAATTATTCATTCATTTCACTCATTAAGCAAATACTGTTGAACTGTTTAATTATATACTAAACTTTGGTGCAAACTGGATGTATCTCTGCCTCAAAGAGCTTTTGCATCAATGGGAGAAAGAGTCATTAGCCAGAAATCCCTTAGTAGTCTCAAAAGTAAATGTAAAATTAAACTACAATAAGTGCTAGAGATCAGACATACGATGCTGTAAGATTGGATATTATAAGGAGATTTGACTTGGTCAAGGCCACAGAACACTTTCTTCATAAAAAGGTAATTTAGGCAAGATGCGAAGGGTGAGTAGAAGTTAACTAGGTAAAGAGTCAGGGTAAGGGTGTTCCAGACAAGAACAATGGTCTGTAGTAAGAGGAAGCAGGTGCATTGGAGACACTGTACATGTGGATCAGACAGACGGATGGGCAGGGGAAGCAGAGTAACATGTGAGATGGTGTCAGACCACGAAGAGGAGGTGTTATTAAAGATTGGAGGATTTATTATAGTAACACTAAAAAGCCCATGGGTGGGTTCAGGGATAGGGAGGCATGATCAGATTCAAATTCAGAAAAGCTTATTCTAACTGGAGAACAAATCTGAGAGGATAAGAGTAAATATGAGGAGGCTCCTAAAAAGGTAGAAATGCTTATAGTTTGGACTAAGTGGACATGAAGAGAAGTGGAGAAATTCAGGAGACGGAGGCGAAGATAGTGGACCGACTTGATGATGGAATGAACATGGGAGGTTGAAGGAAATGGTGGCATTGAAGGTGACTCCCCGGTTTCTAAATTGCAGAACTTAATGGATACTGGTATTTGTCACTGGGAAAGGAACACTGAGATGAAACACTCTGATCTAGACATTGATATGTTTAAGCCTAAATAATTGGGGTAGATTCATCATCTTCATCCCTGCCTTACACATTGGTTAAGCCAGATCTTCCTGGAAAAAGAAGATCTGAAAAACAAAGTGAATGAAACACCTTGTAGTATAGTGAGAGCTCTTCCTTTTCAGCCCTGGGAGCTTTAAGCAAACTATAGCAAATTATGGCAAACTCTTAACTGAAGACTCTAGACTTTGGTCTCTTCATCTAAAAAACAGAGATCCTTTTAACTAGGCTAAAAAAAAATCTAATAATTTTTCATGGAAGAATTAATAGCATTATAAATCATTCTTACTTTTAGGAATTAATTATAGTCACACTTGTTAATCATAGCACAAGTTTTTATCAGACCTCAAACTGAGAAATCTTCTGAAGTCCCAGTGTAGCTTCACAAGCATGAGCCATGGTAGTGCTTTGCCGCTGCCTTTGTTTTTTGTCCTAAATGTGGTCACAACCTTTTGAAGGCAAAAGAGAAATACACCTAAAGAACAGCTTAGAAATAATGAGTGCTATGTATAATTTAGAGCTTCACTGAGACATGGCCTAGAAATGCTATAATTGTTGAGAAATGGGAGAAAATGTTGAGTGCCAGAGTTAGAGGGTTTCATGGGAGAGTTGCACCCTGTGGCCTTGAAGGATGGCTAGGAATTAAGTGGGTAAGGGGAAGAGCATTCTAAACCAGGTGAACAAGGGAGGAACCTGCACACAGAGCCTGGGAGAAGCATAGGAGTTGCTGATTAAAGCAGAGGACTCATATCTGCAAGCCGTGGAAAGCCACTAGTTAGTAGAGTTGGGTTAACTTAACAGCAAGCACTGAAGCAAGGAAGAGGAGTTTAGACTTGTAGGAAAAAAATGAACCATGATGTGTTTTGAGCTGGGAGTATCCTTCTCGGAGAAAAAAAATAGAAGAACAGAGACACTCAGGAGAAGGTGGCAGAGGTATTGTGACAATGACCTATGATGAAGGAAGAAGGATCCGTGCTAGCTAACATGGAGGAGAGGAAGTACTTAGCACAAAAAATTCCAAGAAAATTGATAAAATTCAGTCAGTGAATTCTTCATTACACTCACCAAGAGATGACTCTGGAGTTTAAAGCCCAGCAGGCTAGTGAGAAGAGTAGGGAGAGAACTAAAGTCATTCCAGGAGGGACAATATGGCAAATTAAGTCAAATGATGACTAATTAAATGCGATAGCTAGAAGTACACAAGGAAACAACCATTTGCTAGAGTGCTGAGGATCTGAGCCCAAGGGAAGTTACCAACCTTTGGAGGTATGAGCATGGCAGTGATAGATGATGATGCTGTAAAACTGCACCAGCTCTCCACAAGAGAGCCTTTAAAAGGAGGAATCGACTCCTCAATCAGTGGCATGAATGGAAGTAGTCAACAGAAACCAAGAAGACACAGTCAAAAGTCAAAATAACGCCCTAGATAGAAGCCAATTCAGAAGAGACTATCAAGCAAGAAAAGATGACCGTTGGTGACATAAGCTACAGAGAGTAGTAGAGAAAAAGTTTCACAAGAAATTTACTGGGTTTTTCAATTAGGAGACAATCAGTGACCTTCAAAAGAACAGTTTCAGTAAGCTACTGGAAATAAATACAACTTGTCTGGCTCCAGGGCCCATGGGCTTAACCACTATATTAGTACTGTGTCTTTATTGCTTGCCTAAGAGATATGGCCCTAGGAGAAATAGGAATGGAAGAATGCCAAGAGTTCTTGAGAAAGATGAAAAAGAAGACAGGAAGATGCTAAAATCAGTTTCATAGCCCCTGATCTGAATCTGCCTCCACTGCTTTACTAACCCAGAACTAAAAATAACAAGTGACTCATATGGCAAGCGCTCTAGAAATGTCACCTGAGAACCAGGGTGGGTCATTGGAAGGGCAGGTAACTCAAATCCACCGAGAGAGAGAGGAGAGGGGTGACCACTGGTAGGCTCAGGTGTGACATGGCTATTTTAAGTGTCACAGTTTGAAGATGATCCATTCCTTCTTCTAGGCCTCATGACTATGCTGATACCACCTTCTTTAAAGATTAACTATAACACTTTGCACACCAGGTGGTTTTCGCCACAGCAGAAAAGCTATTTAATGCTTGCAGAGGTTCCAAGGAAGGGCAGGGCTGTGGAAGGAGGTAGCAGGGAATGAGATGAAGAGGAAGGAGGCTATAGTTTTTTGCAGGCAAATAAATTTATTGAGGAAGGATCTTTTCCAAGGATATTCCTATGTAGTATAACTACAAAGAAAAGGATTAATGCTAAGAAAAAACCAAATAACTAAGCTTAATCTTTTTGGGGTTCTTCAAATACCCAAGAGTTACAAGTTCCTTTTTTTAAGGAGAGGTTTCTACTTACCCTAATTCTTTTTATCTCTGTCAATTGTTACTCCCAACATAATAGCATCTTTTGAAATCCTTTTTGTAAGCATTCATTTTACTGAATATTTTATTTAAAACTTTCACCCAAGCCAAAATGTACTAGACATCCCTTACATATCATCTTCTCATTCATCATTTGCTTTTTTAAACATCAGTGCCATTATTTTACAAAAATTTTGCTGATATTTCAGGACCACAGGACATAGTAAAATAAACTTTCCTGGTATAAGTCATGTTATGATTGATTTTCACATACTAAATATATTTATATATTTTGGACACTCATTTAAAACAAATCAAATCTTTTTTTATTTCCATTACAATAAAGAATGAAACTAATTCTGCAAACTGTGCATCTCCATTCAGATTTATCAGTTGTCAGCATTGTTTTCAAAGTTTTATCAAAGAATTGGAGATTTGGGTGTATTTTGCATATATTAGCATATGTGGATTATTAAAATTGGTTTAATGTTAAATATAAGTCAATCTCAATTGAAGAAATACATGTTTTATAAATTATATAAAATTTCATGTGTTTGATGGCTGATTCAATGTGTTTGATGCTCTCAGCGGATTTACTCAGAATGCATCATTTTTATTATTGTTACTATTTAGAATTATTATTAGAATAATTTAAAAATCAGCTAGGCATGGTAGCACATGCCAGTAATTGCAGCTACTCAGGAGGCTGACGCAGTAGAATTGCAAGTTCAAGGCCAGCCTGGGCAACTTAGCAAGACCCTGTGTCAAAAATAAAAGAGGGCCAGGGATGCAACATAGTAGTAGAGTACCTTGTGTTTAAGCCCCAGCACCACAATTTTTAAAAAATAATTAGTTAATTAATTAAAATCTATAACAGCCATTCCTTTTTATTTATATTTCTCAAATTAAAATTTTCACTGTGATTTTAAAAGGACTACAGATAATTCTCTGGCTCACAATTTTGTCTCTTTAAAATCAAAACATATAAAATTGAAGAAAATAGTTTGACAATCCTCCATGTTCTTATTTCCTAGCTTTGACAATTATCAATTCATGATAAACGTTTTTTTCTTCATAAATAGCACCACTCACTCCTGCCGCCCATGCTGTTTTACAGCAAATCCCAGACAGTATCTTGTTTCAAATGTGAATATTTCAGTATGTATCACCAGAATAGAGGAACTTTTAAACAACAAATCTCTGATATCATTATCATGCCTGAAAAATTAAAGGTCATTTCTTATTCAGTCTTTATTCTATATGTAGTGTTCAGATTTCCCCATCTCAAAATACATCATAGGTTTTTTTGAAGTCAAGATAAATCCATATAGTGCTGGAGCGGTGGCTCAGCAGTTATAGTGCTTGCCTGGCATGGGCAATGATCTGGGTTTGAACACCAGCACCACATACACAACTAAGTGTCAGAACAACAAAAACCAGATGAAAAACCAAATAAAATTGATGCTGTCTTTCTTTCTCTCTCTCTCCCCTCCACCTTTCTCTCTTAAAACAAAAAAGGATAAATCCATATAATTGGTTAAAAGTCTCATCTCCTTTAAACTCTAAGTCCCTCTGCCTCCTTTTGTAGATGGGGACTATTAGACAGAAAATTTAGTTGATTTTCCCCAACATCACACAGTCAGTGGTTGGGCCAGAACTATTACCAAGTTCTCCATTTGTTCTCTACTTAGAGAAAAAGAAAGGTCAAGTGGGGTGGCTCATTTAAATTCTTCTCTTACTAACTTTGATTTCTTAGAGGTTGTGTGCAATACAGCTTGAAAAATTTACTGAATGAGAATTACAAAATAATCATGAAATGAGATCCTTCCCTAGTTTTATTAATGAATCAGTGTGTGACTTGGATCATTGGCCTCTTCTTCCTCACTGTTAGAGTGGGAGGCTTGGCTAGATTTTCTAGACCTAAATGTGTTGTGCATCTCTTTGGGAGTAAAGGAAATGTCAAGGAAGAGCAAAAATATTTTTTAAAAATATGTATGGTTCCTGTTAAGGAGCTTTTCCTCACAATGATAATGATAGGTGGATAGTCATCCTGAAGAAAAGAGCAGAAACAAAGAATGTGAAATGGGTGTTGCAATCTATTAAAAGATGTAGAGTCAAAAGCCAAATGTTCTCTCTCATATGTGGAAGCTAGAGTTCAATATAGGAAGGAGTGAGAGAACAAGAAGTCTAGACAACAGACTGATCAAACACGGATTTCCACTGGAACTGGGGGCAACCTTGCTAGGAGTCCCGGGGGTGATGGAGAGGGAGAAGGGTAAAGCGGGGGATGTGTAAAGTGTGCATTACAACAAACCCCTTCAATATGTAAAACTATAGTGAAAAAAATCATATTAAAAAAATAGGGAGGCAGTATTGGGAAAGGTAGCGGGAGGCCAGTGGTGGGGACCATGATATTGGCAGTAACTTTTTAAATGCTTAGCAATGGTGTAAATTCCACAGCCCAGTTGTTCTAGGACAGAGAGATCAAGAAGACCCCCAGAGATGGTGGGGGTGAGATATAAGAAAATGCTTATGGAGAAAATCCAGTGGCAACAGGCTAGACAGAAGACCTCACCAGAGTCTAGTCGCTTTGGCTGGACAGGAGCCTCTCTGTCCCCAACAGTGCTTCACTAGTTAGCACCTCCTTTTCTCCCAGCGGTGCTCCAGAAGAGAATGCCTCCTCTCCCTTACAGCATCTTGTCCAGCGGTGGCTGACTAGGTGAGGGACATTTGTCCTTTCCACAGTGCCCTACGCTCCATACCAGTTACCACAGGGAGAGGGGTCTTACAGTTACACTGCAGAAAGTAAGAAGCACTAGCTTACTTAACTTGCTTAGTTCCTTATATGAGCAGCACCTCAAGGAGCTGACATACATACAAAAAAAGCTGACATACATACAAAAAAAGCACTTTTCCATAGATAACACTAATTTGCCCTAGTTCCCAGCATACAGGAGAGAAAGTCAGTGTCCTTCAAGATACCACTCTCCAGACTTCTGGCCTGGTTGCTCTCTTAGATCCCTCATCTTGACCAGGTCCCTGGGAACTGAAAGGAGCATTCTGAGAACATTGTGTCTTACTGTCCTTTTCTGTAAGGATGACCAAATGAATATTTATTTATTAAACAACACTAGTGTAGTCTTGCTATATGCTTTAGATGGTGAGAAAATGGTATAAATTCAGAAAAGGATGCAAAAGGAGGGATTTCAAGGATATGTAAAATTGAGAAATCTGCTCTGGGACCATTTTTTCTCCAACTCCAAGCAGCAGCAGCTGGTGGTGACCATCATTATAAGGAAACTTCAAAGAAAGGGATGATACCTGCCAAGGGATACACCAAGACACTTGTAGGTCTTGGTAAACACGAACTAATTAATTTTCACAACACCCTTGTGAGTCAGGAAGTAGCATTTTCCTAGTTCTACAGATGGGGAAGTGTCAGCACATAAACATAAGTGATTTGGCCCCTTCACATAGCGAGACTGTGACAGTGCTGGGAATAAGAAGCCTTATTGAAAGGCTTGGAGGTTGAATTCAACTTCCAGATTCTTGTTAATTTATATTCTAGTTCTTTCCTTAGTGAAAGAGTTTCTCCTTCTTCCAAAGTAATATTGGATGATATATGCACCTTTGTTTTATGGGCACATAATTACTAGGTATAATTATTCCTAAGAATATAAAATCATCATTTTTGAGAAGGGGCCTTAGAAATTGTCGAACATAACCCCTTCATTATGGATGTTAAACTACTCACCATGGCTGTAGAACTCACTAGTGGCTGAGTGTGAATTAGAGGGCTCATTTATCAGTACTCCCATTCACCAACACTGGTTTTGGTATACTCTTCACCTGGTCTCCCTCTGTTTCCTTTTCTGTGGAACTCCAGAGAGTTGCACAAACTGAAAATGTCAGGGTTGGAAGTCCCCACCAAGGCTGTCAACTCCAACAATGCATCAGGCTCTTACATCTTCTGTCTAATCTCTCTGTTCAGTGGTTGCCCAGATTGTGATTAAACACAACCATGACTGGAAAGCCACCACCTGCTGGGCAGCCCATGCTACCTTGCAGCTGCTGGGAAGCCCTCCTCCCCTTCAACAGCCAGCAAGTCACTGTCCTGCACAGCTGACCCCAGGCCCTGCTCTACAAGATGTCTTTGATTTGACTTTTTCAGGGCATCTTTATTTCTATCAACTTATTATTCTTTCAGTAAATGTTTATGAAGTCCCATCTGTAAGTGCCAACACTAAAATAATAAATAAGGAAAATAATCTAACAGAAGAAACTACATATAAATGGGCAGTTTACATACAAAATGATGGGAACTTGGGTGAAACATGCATATGATATTAGGAGAACAGGGGAAGTTTATTACTATTTACTATCTATAAGCTCTGAGGATACCACACAATATTCCCTGAAGGAATACAGAAGTATTCCCTGCCCTTCAGAAGATTATGGTTTAAAAGAAAGACAGACAAATATGTAAATGTTGACTAGTTATCAGAACACAAGAAACTATGAGTTATAAAAATATGGCATCCCAGTATGTTACTTACAGATGGTGCTGCATGTAAACAGACATAACTGTTAATAAATCCTGCCATTAAAAACAGCAGAGGCTCTGAACTGCACAACTCCAACCAGGGAGAGATCCTCCCAACACTGCCTTCTATGATAATGATGGCCCCTGGATGCACCTCCCTGTGCCTGCAGAGCACTGCTTCGTGCTAGGAGCTGTGCATTAAGTGCACAATGTCAAGCAGAAAGGGATCAACCCTGCCCACTCCTTATAACTTCCAGTTCCAAGGAGGAGACAGGTATCTGTCAACTACATGTGCAGGTAAACACATGACTATGATTATGCTACATACCATGAAAGAAGACGAACTTTGCTATGTGAGTGAATAATAGGAAACAAATGTCATTTTTAAAGGGGTCAAAAAGAAAATTTGTCTATGTCGATCTGAGACCTGAAGGACCCACAGGGATAAGCCAGGTTGAGAGAAAGGTAGGCGAGGGGGACATGCATGCAGAAAGGTGGGACACAGTTTGCTTTGGGCACTGAAAGAAGTGATGCTCTGGACATGAGTGGCCCGGATGAAGGAGAGAAGAGGAGAGGTCAGGCAAAAGCTCCTGAGCTAAAGGAAGGGCTTGGGGTTTAAAGTGAAATGCAACAGGAATTGTTAGGAGGAAATTAGGCAGAGATGTCTGTGCTAGGGGACCTTTATGGCAGCTGGGGAGCAAGGGGGATTGTGGAGAAGTCAGTTGTGCACAGATTTATTTATTTTCCAGAATGAAGATTTTAGTTCTGGTTTGCTTCTTTTCTATTTTCTGAACTTTATATAAATGTTTTCAGTTAGAAAATACAAGATCCTGGGGCTGGAGCAATGGCTTGGCGGTTACAGCTCTTGCCCAGCATGTGCGTGTAGGCAAGTTCAAACCCAGCACCACATACACAATGAAGTCTCAGAGCAACGAAAGCTGCATAAAAAACTAAAATAAAAAATTGTTTTTCTCTTCCTCTCTTCTCTTCTCTCTTTTTTACTGTCCCTCTCTCTCTAAAAAAAAAAAAGAAAAGAAAATATAAGATCCTTGCTATTGTTTAGATTGTTTAGTCTTTTGTCCCACCTAAAACAGATATTCCTCCGCCCAAAGCCAAATCATATATGAATCAATAAACAGAAAATGATTTCCTTTACAAGTCTTCGAGTTCACTGTTGGAGCCTCGTGTGTTGTTTGGATTTTACTGCCATCTAGTGCCTCTGAAAACATATGCTTATTCGTATTTCTGAACAAGACATCCCTAATACTGTAAATGAGCAAGTATGCTCTCTGCTTCTAGAATGGAGAATCTTTGTTCTTCATATTGTTTTTAAATCAATATGAAGTAATTCTGGTTGTATTTATTACCTTCTTTTCTCTGTAGAATTACCTAGGTTTTCTTCGATTCTCTGTTTTACACTCATAGTATCTCTAAGGCTTTTTTGGGGTAAATTCCTCAAGTATGCTGCGTGAGGTAGACCAGCGTGCCCACTGCACAAAAGTGTGTGCTTTAGGGAGCAAGTGGAGGCTGAAATCCAGGGCATATTTTGTTCCAAAGTTGAATGCAGAATTTAATGATAATAAGTTAGCAACAGTCCTGGTGTCACTCCATGATAGTTCCCTCACAAAATTCAGGGCTCCCTTGTTCCCTCAAGGCTTCCTGTTTTAGTATTAGTTTTAGTTTCTGATTTAGTCAACTTTTACAAGACTTAGAGCACTGGGGAAAAATACATAATGAAGCTGTTGTAGTTTGGTTGGTTTGCTTTGGTTACAAAGCTTGGCGTAGAATATTGCAATAATGAAGGTTCTTCTTGGAATATGAGTGGGATTGTGAGTGCTTTTGTTATTTTCCTCCATGTACTTGTTAAAAAGTACTGGAACACATTCTGTTTTCCACTGCATCCTTCATTCTGATTCTCGTCTTCTTCCAAGGTCCCAGGCCACTCGTTTCCGTTGGCATCAGCCAGCTCCTTTTGACAAGCAGCAGACGTGGGCAATAGATAATGTCTACATTGGGGATGGCTGCATAGACATGTGCAGTGGCCACGGCCGGTGCATCCAGGGCGGCTGTGTGTAAGTACATTTTTTTTCTTCCTTCTGTCCAAAGCTGATTCACATCCCATCTACGAGGTTTTTCTGAAACTTGTTTTTCAATCACTCACAAGCTACCTTAGGTAATACATTTTTTCCTGAAATATGATATTGAGCTAACTGTGGATTTGATGGATACTGTAACTTCATTCTTGCTTAGAGATTAGGAACTGAACAACAGCTACCTTGTCAGAAGAAAGCTGAACTATAATTGACTATATTTTATTTCCTTCTGTGTTTCTGTGATACACATGAGCCTTGAAACAGTCATTAGAAGAGGTTCAGAAGTCCAATATGTTCTGACCAAAAAATAATACATCATAGATATGTTTCTCACTTACGCTTGAATATATGTAATGATATGTATCTTCCATGGTTTAATTGCTATTCCCATGTTGTTTGCATAAGAAAGTATAAAAATGTCTGCTCAATTTACTATGCATGTTTGACAGGACTAGTATATTATTCTTAGAAAGCATCTTTGGAAGAATACAAATAGAGTGTTTCATGAATAAGGGTTTAGGCACATTCACACACTTGTGCAGTAGCCCTGTGTGCTTTATTTTCAAACATTATACTCTGTGATGGAGTAATATGAATGAAAATGATGGTAGAGATTACATAGTCCCTCCTCCACCAATTGCCACATCCCTGGGAAGTCTTCCCTTTGAGTATTGATTGTAGTCCATTTGCAGAGTGGCCTTGGGGACCCTTGAGCCTCCAGTTTTATGTTCACATCCCCTTCAGTCCCAAACAGGGGAGTCAGTCCTTTGGTCAAAGATGGCAGTTTACTGTGCAAATTATTTCTGCTTCTTTGAACATGATCTCTTGGATTCCTTATTGGCCCAGAATCTACATTAAGAAGACGAATTTCATAAATAAAAGATCCACCTATTTAATTTTGCAACTGTGATTGTCAGCCATCTAGAGCTGGGTCATGGAGAGGCAGGGCTTAAATTCTTTGAAGTTGTTTCTTTTTCTCCACCAGAAACCCCAAAGTCACGATTTCAGAAAAGCCTAGAAGTAATTAAGTCACAGCTTTTTTTTTCTAACCTAAAGTATTGTTAAGGAGAGCTGGTGAATTCTGGCACGCTCTGTAAAATCAGTAACTTTTATCATCCTGGACTACGAAAAAGAGTTGACTTCGCTAATATGAGAACACACTTGCAGGGGTTTAGTTTGATGTTGAGTTTTCCTTTCTCTTCCTCCGCATCCAGCTGTGATGAGCAGTGGGGTGGCCTGTACTGTGAAGAGCCTGAGACCTCCCTTCCAACCCAACTCAAAGACAACTTCAATCGAGCTCCCTCCAACCAGAACTGGCTGACTGTGAACGGAGGAAAATTGAGTACTGTGTGTGGAGCGGTGGCTTCGGGGCTGGCCCTCCATTTCAGCGGGGTGAGCGCTTGGCTACTGGTTACTCATTTCTGCATCCTTTAAGTGTCCCCCAAATGATGAGTCTCTTTCAAAGGATAATGGGTAAATCAAGATTTAGAGAGCTAGTTACCCTAAATGCTGAACTGAACTTGCAAATTTATACATATCAGAAAATATTATTTCCAATATTTCCCTACTACAAATCAGTTGAGACAGTTTAATTACCCAGAGTAGTGTCAGCACAGAGAATATTTAAGTACACATATTAAAAGGACTTAAATGGATTTCCATCCTGGAAAAGAGAGCATCTGAACAGTGTGGGGGGCTTCCATCTGGATATAACTCTAATTGCAAACCCTTGAGCTTGCAACAGATTTGGGATTTAAGGAGCCAAAAATCTGGAAAATGAGCTGCGTTAGTTCCTAAATGTATTAACAATTAATCCTTTCTAAAATTTTTCAGGAAAGAATAATTGTCAGTAATCACTAGGCACTTGCATTTGTAGTGTATTATTTTGTGAATGACAGCAGCAACACTGAAAACTTTCTTTGAGAAATTTTATAATCATTTTACTTTGCCATCAAAGATGAACATTAAGAACACAGTTTCTCCAATACCATGATTAGACAGGCAAATTAATTTTTTAAAAATAACAAATTGACTGTCAACTCTATTTTTCTGCCATGCCCTATTATAGTTTGCATTGGTACCAATGCAGTGTTTGTTATGTTCAGTAATTTAGCCTAATAGCAACCAGAATAAAGCATATATGATTCTTATAATCATCAACACTGACTAAGAACATGATGTTTAGGATAATCTTGGCTTAGGTGGACCTCTTAAATGGCCTAGATTTCCATATATGTTCAAACAAGAAATGCTTACTTATCAACATTAATTAGTGAATTAATACAGATGACATTAAAATCTACTCTAAATGTTTAAATAAGAAGCTTTGCAACTATTATATCTAATTATAACTAAATTACTTTAAATTTTCAGATGTAATCATTAAAATTTTTCATATTAAAATAACTATCTCAATATGCTATTCCATTAAAAGTTGATGCTTTTTTAAAAAAAAATGTAGTTAATGCGAAATAATAATAAGAAATAGTTTGATAGTTACTTTAAACCCAGCCCTCACCTTGCTTATTTAAAAAAATTTATATAAAATGAGCCAGGTGTAGTAATGCATGCCTGTACTCAGGAGGCTGAGGTAGAAGGATCACAAGTTTGAGGCCAGCCTGGGCAACTTAGTGAGACTGTCTAAGAATAAAATTGGCTGGGGCTGTAGCTCAGTGGTAGAGCCCTTGCCTAGCTAGCATGTGCAAAGCCCTGGGTTTAATCCCTAGTACCTAAAATATAGACTTTTATATATGTTGATATATACTTTTAGGTAAATATATGTATAAAGAAAATCTGCTTAGAATACTTGGCCCTCTGTAAGTATGCCTTGAATACTGAAATTTCAAAGTTGAACAAACGTTTGCTGAGTGCCTACTGCATACTGGGCATTGTGTCGGGAGCTCACATGGCAAGAGAGGTGATAAGAAAACTAGGGCTACAAACTATGTGACTTGGATTACAAAAAAAATAAAAAGGATAGAAACCAGAGAAAATCTATAATCTGCAATCAAGATTCCTCATCAGTGATTTTTTTTTCATTCTCCTTTTCCTTAGGGTTGTAGTCGATTGCTAGTCACTGTGGATCTAAACCTCACAAATGCAGAGTTTATCCAGTTTTACTTCATGTATGGATGCCTGATTACACCAAACAACCGTAACCAAGGTGTTCTCTTGGAATATTCTGTCAATGGAGGCATTACCTGGAATCTGCTAATGGAAATTTTCTATGACCAGTACAGTAAACCTGGGTTTGTGTTCTTCCTATTTTATCTCTAATAACTAGTCTGTTGAGCAAAAATCTTTAGTAAGACTACCAGAAATCAGTCTCAGGGAACTGAAGGGAACTCTAGTTATCAGTAGAGGATGCCTCTGGGACTGTCATGAAGAAAGGTTTCTGGGGTAAATAGCTGGTTTGGATTTTTTTTTTTTAAGCAGTAAGTCGAGCATGGTGGTGCAGGTATATAATCCCAGCAACTTGGGAGGCTGCAGCAGGAAAATCACAAGTTGGAGGCCAGCTTCAGCAATTTAGCAACATCTTAAACAACTTACTGTGACCTTGTCTCAAAATAAAAAGGGCTGGGGATATTGTTGAGTGGTAAAGCACTCCTGGGTTCAATCCCCAGTAGTCCCCTCAAAAAACACCAGTTTTCATATACCAGAATAAGATGAAATATGCTATCATGAGTCAACAGTGAATAAACCTAATGAAAAAAACATAAAAATTAATGAGTATATAATAATTAATTTCAGCAACATTTTGGGAAAATGAAAACAGAAAAAAATAAATATTTATTTAAATAGTGTCCACTCAGTTTTAGAGAATTTGGGGCTAGAAAAAAATAAAAGAAATACAATATGAAATAAACATTCTTAAGAAGCCTAGAGTCTATTTTTAAACCCCTTGTTAAAATACCTTGAACAAACACAATGTATGGATCATTTTTTTAAAAAGATCTTATTTATTTTGTGTACATGTGCAAGTATGTAACCACAAATCCCACTATTAGGCACCATTTAAAGATACTATGGGAAAAGAGAAAAAAAACATCATGGAAGGGCCAAAAACAATCAATGTGACCAATTACAAAGGTTAGAAAATTATTAAAAAGGAAAAGGGCATATTCATTAAAATAGAAGGCAAAAGAAGAGGAAGGGAAGAGGGGAAGGGAAGGGAGAAGAGGAAAGAAATATATCCCAGTGAAGAAACACAGATAGCAAATAGAAGAAACTCAGAGAGTAGAGGAAAGGACCAAGGTAAGGAAGAGGGAAGAGAAAGAGGAAGTATTGGGGATTGAAACAGACAAGCTATATGATGTGCATTTATGAAAATATCAAATGAAACCCACTATTATGTACAACTATAATGTACTAATTAAAAAAAAAAGCAGTCCCTTACTACATGATAAGCCAGGTACAGCCTAAAACTCAAGTAAAATGCAAATTTTATAATTGATTGTTTAAATTCAATATATCAGTTAAGAATGATAGACCCATAACTGTCATTTGTGGCAGAAAACTCAAAATAACTTGAATTTAAGTTTTTCACTCTTATGTAAATTAGATTTTTCCAAAAAAGTAACCCAGGGCTGCTATGGGAGCTCCACAAACAGCAGAGACCCAGGTTCCTTCTGTCTTCTTGTTCTGCCACACTCAATATGTGACTTTCATCTCATGGTCCCAAAGGCCAATGAGGTCCTCCTCATTCCAGCCAGCAGGAAGGACGATGGGGAGGGGGGCAAGAAGGACATGTGGTCTCTCTAGGGCCACTCCCTAACAGTGACACAGACTTCCGTTCTCATTCCTAAATTTAGTCACATAACGACACTAAGATGCAAGGAAGGCTGGACTTGTCTTTTTTCAGGGTGACTTTGATAAAAAGGTAGACTCCTATTAGGACAAAAGAAAAAGAGATGGCTAAGGGAGGAAATACCAGCAATCTGCTACCAGCATAATTTTACATCCTGAACTTTAATGAAAGTTCAAAACCAATGAAGGACTCCAACTAGAATCTAACTGGTACAAAATGTAACTGTGTAAAAAATGTACTCACCTATTAAAAGGAGATAATACACAAGCCAAGAAATCTGCTTCCCTGGTCTCCGGGGAGGAATTTATTTCTCTGAAGCATGAGCACTTCAGCAGCAGAACCACGGGAGAGGACCTGTGTTTCTGCGGAAAGGAAGCACAACTCTCCAATCTACTTTAGTTCTCTGAAGGAGAAACACATTGACCAAGGTGGGAACTGTGTCATGATTTATTTAGACTTTCAAACAGCCTTAGATAACTTTCCACCCCAAAGACTTTTTATTTAAAGTACGGTCAAGGATTCATCAGAGAAAGAAAACTAATTTTGAAATAGGAAAGAAAAAACATAGAAGACCATCACTCTGGGTGAAGAAGTATGATTGTGCATCCCCCAGAAGATTTTGATATTATTTAATATATTTTAAAATGTTTACTAAATGTGTCAAATAAATGAGTTGAATTATAGGAAACTGTCACAAGGTATACATACAAACACACACACAATCAGGAGAAGGCAGATAGATGAGAAACAGAAGGAAATGAACTTTGGAGAGGACTCTGCCTAAAGGCTGATGTTCTCCACACTAGCAGGTGCAACTGAGATGAGGGTCCAAGATCCACAGATCGCACTTTCCTTTCCTAATGCCTGTACCCATTAGGCCATCATGATCCAGAGAGTACACAAACTGATAGGCAAAATAAAAATAATATTTAAAATCCAAGTATTAGAAACCCAACTGAAAGCATCCTAGCTTTGACTGAATCTTGGTTGGTTCATGTCTGGAATACTGCCTACTATCCTGGGCACTGTAACCAAAGGAAGATATGAAAAGGAAGAAAGGAAGGGAAAAAAATAAAGAGATACCATGTAAACAAAACTAAAGTAATGAAACCTCTTTAACATGAAAGGCAAAGATTCAAGTGACATTGAAGACCTCAGCTGAGGGTTCTTGGGATGAACTTGAGCTGGTTGATCCCATCCAGAAGCACTAAGAGGAATTCTTTGAAATTAAAGAAAGGTAGGGCTGGAACTGTGGCTTAGTGGTAGAGTGCTTACCTGGCATGTGCAAGGGCCTGGGATCAAACTTCAGCACCACCTATACAACCAGGTATTGGAAAAACTAAAACCAGATGAAAAAAATGAAGAAATAAATAAAATTGATTCTTATAAAAAAAAATTAAAAAGAGAGGAGTTAAAGAAAGGTATATTAGCACAGATATAAAAAAAAAAATCCTTTACGCAGAGAATTTTTTTCCACAACAGACCTTACAAGTTGTGAATGTAAATTCAAAAGAGTTTGATACTTTCCTGTGTTTTAATGTATAATTTTGATTAGAGGATTTCTTTTGATCCTTATTTCTAGCTAATAAGTTCATGTTGGAGCACAGAGCCATGTGTCTCTATGTCTGTCTTTGGTGACTAAGTCAGGGAGAATATACTGGACTGGCTTGATAGCTCATTTCTCATTCGGTATTTCTTAATAGAAGGTTTTTTGATAAAGCATACAATGTCTGACTGTACTACCAACAAATGATGGTGTACCTGGTACCTTCAGGCTGAGAGCCCAAATGTCCTGCCACAATCCAGTCTCCATTTTCCAAGCCAGTTGCTGGCACTCAGAAGATTAGAGTGGAAATAAGAAGCCAAGGGAAAGAAACAGGTGGAACCAACCCCTTGGGGTTGGGGGGAAAACCCTTCAGTATTGACTGTCTATCAGTGCACATGTACTGTGGGCCTACAGGCATCCCCAGGTATGAAGAAAACTGTGGCGTTCCTCTGAGGCCTGCCATAAACGGTTCAAGTTAGTGGGGAGTTACAGAATGTTTGCATTTTTTCACATTGTTTCCCCAATTTAATGACTACCAAGACTTTGTAAAATAAAACCAGTTAATCGTGGTTTTAAAAAATTATTTTAGCTAGTGCCCTCCCTGACCCTCCATGTGACATACAATATCTCATCACACGTTGTGTTTTACTCACATATGTGACCAGGGTTTTTCCCACCACCATCCTTTTCTTATAGATTTGTGAATATCCTTCTCCCTCCTGATGCTAAAGAGATTGCTACTCGCTTCCGCTGGTGGCAGCCAAGACATGATGGCCTGGACCAGAATGACTGGGCCATCGACAATGTCCTCATCTCAGGCTCTGCTGACCAAAGGACCGTCATGCTGGACACCTTCAGCAGTGCTCCGGTGCCCCAGCACGAGCGCTCACCTGCAGATGCCGGCCCTGTCGGGAGAATTGCTTTCGACATGTTTATGGAAGACAAAACTGCAGGTACTTTGTTCACTAAGGCTAAGCAAAACTACAGTGCGCATGCAGTCATTCATGCTGGTCTCCAGAGAGTGAAATGGGGACTGTTCCCACATGCCCAGGTGGTGTAGGAACTGTGAAAAGGTTGTCATCCTTTGTTCCTAGCAATATTCCCAGTTGACATTATAATTAAATCTTTCTTTTCATTCAAGCCAGCTAGTGTGTTTTAATAAATAGCACTTTCTAACTTTATGAACGGTAATTTCACTTAGAATATTTTCATTCCTATGTTTTCTGTCTTCTACTTTCAATAAATAGAAAGTCAACGTTTCCTAGTAGCATGTCCTAGGTTTGGCTTGTCCTGGGTCTTAACTTGTTACCCTTCCTTCTCAATAGGAGTGGTTCAGTGATGCTCTCTTTTACTCTCTTTTCATTTCTTGATCTATTCTAGTAATTTTTTAAGCAGCATCCCATGTTAACGATGTGTCTTTGCCATGGTTTGGTTATCCTACATAAAATATGGCATTTTCATACAAAGTAGTGACCTTTAATTACATATCTCATACTAACCCTGTAAATGTATCAAAATGGTAAATACAGATACATACCACTGTGGCTATATGACAGTGGGACTATGTCACATCCATCCCAGCTCTGGCATCTTGCACAGAGAACACAACCTGGATAATTTTACACTAATGAAGAAGAGAAGAACCTTGCAGGAGAATGATACATATGTGGGGGGGAAATTGAAATGTCTAGAACTTTAATAATTTAAAATGCTTAATTATTAATGCTTTATTGTAAAAGTAATATATGTTCAAAGTGTGAGATTCAGAAAATTCACAAAATCAGGAGAATGAAAATAAATATCACTGTGGATAAGGTCATTTTTTGGCATATTTTCTTAGAGCTTCTTTTTTCTTTGCTTTTATTATAAGCATATTTTTAACAAAAGTATAATCTTAAATTTTATATATAGTAACCTGCTTTTTATCATTTAGAATTGAATTATGATTTTTCCTCAAGTTCTTAAGTATATTTTAAAATAAAATTTTAATAGCTTTATAATATTTTATTATAGTTTAGTTTGTCATTTTGATGTTACCAAATATTTAGGTTAATTAATTCCATTTCATTTATTACTATAGCATGTGACACTGTGGTATAACTACAAATATTTACTAAAAAACCACCCATGCAAATAGAAAAGGCTTAAAATATCCCTCATCATTACTAAATAGCCTTATTCTATTAAGAGTTTTATTAAGATTTGCTTACATAAATCTGATTCAGAACTTTGCTAAATAAATCATTTATTTTTCCCTGTGTGATGGTTTAGTGAATAATTTTAACTCTACTTCTATATAAATAAAAGCAAAGACAGACTAATTTTTTCAAGAACCTTATTACTGATTTTTACTTCAGACTTAATTCATGATACACAATTTAAGGAACAAATTTTCTGACTACTTTCTATCTTACAGAAATGATGTTCCTAGAAACTGGAACATCTACTTTCAGAATAGTTTCTGATATTGCAGAAGAGATTGCTGAGTTAGTTGATTAATCCTCTTTCATCAGGATTGCAGAGTTCTAGCATAAAATGAAATATGTACCATAGAATAAACTGGCTCAGGGTATTCTGATTGGAATTCAAATTTCTGTGCACTTTGACTCTGGAGTTCCGTATCTATGATGTAGGATTAAACATGTCTCCAAATCCCTCAGAGTAGGGACACAGATAACAGAGTTGCGGTAGCCATTTGAATCCCAGAGATAAACTGCTTGTTCTACAGGCACATGTTCTGCTCAGATAAAATCAAACAGACGCACCATGGGTGAAGCCTGAATTACAGTGAAATTGGTTGGTCTCTTCTCTGGATCCTCTGAGGCCATCCAATTCTGCTGCTTGTACCCTGGCCCCAAGCCTCCAGTTAGACCTGTTCATCTCCACTGCAAATGTGGGGCTAAGCAGGAAACTTGTAGAGAGAAGTTGGACCTGTAAGATCAAAGTATATCATTAGATGAAAATTATCAATATGTTTAATTTCTAATCATTCTGGGATAAATATCAGTTAAAACAGCTCTTCCAAAACAGAAAGAGAATTGTGAGTTGTGAATGTGTGTGTGTGTGCATCTCTGTGTGTTTGAGAGAAAAAGGCTCAACACATAGGATGTGCTGTGGACTAACCAATTCATTATCTTTCTGCTTAAAGTTTCCTTTAGAGTCTTGCAAGTCTTTCCCATCAGTTTTTGTTTGGGGGTTGTTTGTATGTGTTTGTTTTTGTTTTGCTGAGTACATTTCCTCAAAGAGTTACTATTCATGTGGTATAGAATAGTCAAAATTTATTTTTAAAAATCTAACCAGAATACTAAAATATCCAGACCAAATATTCAAATATTAAGAACATTATTGCGGTAAATTTATGATAGCATTATTTTAGAGATAATTGAGTATCTTAAATAATCTCTTTATAATACTGTATCTTAGTTTTTTTGCCAAATTAAGTACAACTTAACTTTTCAGGACTTAAAAGTAGTCTTTTATAATAAATTGCACAATGCTATTTTAATTCTTCTCAAAAAAATTCTAGACTCCCACTTCCCCTCAAATTTCTTTATCTCAGTAAATAGGGCTCTTGCCTGGATCTGGAGAAGTGGAAAATGAGGAACCATTTTTCAATGGGTATAAAGTTTCTGTTAAATAAGATGAATAAGTTCTAAAGATCTACTGTACAACATAATACCTACAGTTAAGAATATGGTATTGTGCACTTTAAAATGCATTGAGGATCAATCTTATGCAAGTTGTTCTTACCCAAAAAGAAAACACACATGTACACACACATGCACACACAAATAAACACAAAAGAATTCAAGGAAATTTTTGAAAGTGATGGCATGCTTACCTTGATCATGGTGTTGTTATCACAGGTTTAGGCATAGGTCCACACTTATCAAGATTTATATACTACATGCAATGTTTAAGTATCATTTATACCTCAATAAAGCTATAGAAAATTTTCAGTATTATCTTTTTGTCTTACCTAGATAATACTGCTAGAATTCAAGTAGAAGCAACTCTTTTCCCCATGGTGTTACTAAAAATTCTTTCTCCTTTTTAGATGCTTCTTACAAAGGTGAATATCTGTCAAAAAATTAGATATACATTTCCCTTTAATTTTCAGTCAAAACATGTATAACATAAACCTACTCTTTTCTTTGCTAATATAAACTAATATCTATTATGTATATTTGTGTACTAAAAAAGGGTACATCCCAGTAATGCCAGTATCAATGTTCATAAAACAGTGTTTACATTAGTGTATATTATGTATTGTATGTAAGAAGGATTTTTACTTAAAATAGTTCTAAATCTTGCTTAAAAAGAAAATTTGCTTGAAGTATTTTTTCATAAGATTTTTTGTCTTTTTTTTAAGTGAATGAGCATTGGCTGTTCCATGATGACTGTACAGTAGAAAGGTTCTGTGACTCTCCTGATGGTGTCATGATCTGTGGCAGTCATGATGGACGAGAGGTGTATGCAGTGACCCATGACCTGACTCCCACCGAAGGCTGGATTATGCAATTCAAGGTGAAAACATCATGTAACAATGATTCCCTCCAATATGTGAATATGTAAGACTTTGTCGAACAAATTTAAAAAAAACTTCCCTGCAATAGGAGTTAAATGGGTCATACCTAACTCAATGTCAGGGAAATCACTGCAGCAGTCACGATGATGACTAAATCACCATGGGCAGATAAGCATGATATCACCTTCTCTCATATATCCACACACCATGCAATGACTTCTCCTAGGACTGTCATCAAGCAACATCTCACCATCATAATCTTGATTATTTCTGTGCATGTCTTAACTCATGAATGATCTAATGGCAAAGGTTCTTTTTCCTATCTATATGCCACTGCTTTAAAAAATCATATATTTCCTTGAAATATCTATTATTCAAAAAGCACATTTTGAACTTCCCAAAAGTAAAGAATAAACCATGATTTGAAAAAAAAGGTGAAAACATGGCCTCAATTACATAAATAACTATACTTTATATAATCAATCAAAAACATCATAGAGACAAAGAACATCTAATATTTAGATGTTCACTGATTTAATATATACCTTGAAAAATAAACTTTAATATTTAACTAACATACAACTCATCTATACGTGATTACAGATACTTCATTTCTGAACTATTTCAAGGTGAATCTTTTGTAAGAGTAAATGTGCTTCTGCTCATAATTAAATACTGATAGAACACAATATTAATAATATAAAATGTTAAGATCTGATTCCAACTCCCTGAGTTAAATCACTGTATAATTTAGACAGATTGTTTCCTAAAGAGGACATTAAAGCTGTACTGGTTATTCTCTTTTCTTCTCTTTTTGTTTCTTTTGTTTCCCAAGAGCATCTGAATGTTTCTGGTGGGAGGCAATTATAGAAGACAAGCATGAGTAGAATTCATGCCAACATCAACTTGGCCATGATTTTGGTCAAGATTATATGTCAGTTGATTTCGTCCATCTTTTCTAAATCTTACATTTTTAGGGGAAAAAATTCACAGTATGGCTACCTCCATCCATGAAGGAGGGTGCTATACTTTGTTGAAGTAACTCTATTAATTGCTTCCTTCACTGCATCTTACTTATAGTTGAAAGTGATTTATTGAGATTCGTAAATTGTATGACAAAAAATAAAATTGGTAAAGCGTTAACAGTCCTTCTTGGTCAAGTATTCTGCCAAATAAAAGTGCCAGAACATTGGCAGAACAATTTGTAAAAGAGGAACCGGGCCTTCCAAGGCAACCAGCCACCATGGCAAGACCACAGGTTTCCACTTCTTTCCAAACCCTCTACACAATACCTGTGGCACTTTCTATGATTTGTTACCTTGGGCAATATGTCCATCTCCCCTGTCCATTAGCAGAAAAAGTAATAACCTGAAAATACAGTATGGTGTATACCAAGTGATCAGCAGCTTTCTTGCAGCCAAGTCTTTAGAGCAGAAATATGTAATGTGGTTTTGATGATCTTAATGATTTTGATTTTGTTTATCAGATCTCTGTTGGATGCAAAGTATCTGAAAAAATTGCCCAGAATCAAATTCATGTGCAGTATTCTACTGATTTTGGTGTGAGCTGGAATTATCTGGTCCCTCAGTGCTTACCTGCTGACCCAAAATGCTCTGGAAGTGTTTCTCAGCCATCTGTATTCTTTCCAACTAAAGGGTGGAAAAGGATCACCTACCCACTTCCTGAAAGCCTCGTGGGAAAGTAAGTAGAAAATGTAAATTAAAGCCTGGATCCAGGCATCCAGCAGTTGACTGGGGACACTGTCATCACGTCGGAAATTGTACGTAATTGTGGGAAAGGTGTTCTGTCCTTTAAACTCTAAGGGTGCTCTGATTGGTGACTTCCCTGATGAGCTGATTTCATAAGACTTCAAGTTGTGATCCTCAGACTTGAGAAAAAGTCTTGTAATGTGCATCCCTTTCCCACACTCAGTGTCATCAAATGGAAACAGAGCAATAATAATGGCCTTGGAGCTAGATGAAAAGGTGTATATGACCTTATTGACCTTGTAGACTTTAGTCCACCGTGCCTATATGCTTTCTACACCCATAACAGGGCAAGTTGCAAATCCTAACTCATGTTGTTGGTACAGATACTAACATTTCATGCTGTTTGTACAAGTCTGGTGGGTAAGTTCCATTTGTTCCATTTTTTTCTTATCAAGGCATTATGTTGCTCCTGCAATGAAAAGTAATTAGCTTAGAGCAGTGGTAAGCTGAGGTGATTAAACTATGCTCTGGAAAGTCTGTGGTTATGTTAATTTAGCTAATTCCAAAAGAGTTCCCTTCTACTATAAAATTAAGACAAGGGATACATTAAACAAAATGACAAGAGCACCTCTACCAAATTAATCATATAGTCTGGCTAAATGAAAAGCCTTCTTGTGAAACAGATTATGATATATAACCAAAACAGAGCCTTTGAATAATGTGCATATACACAGCTTTTCCAGTATCCTGTAGATGTCATTACTAGCCTCCTGTAATGAATCTAAAGGGCTTATTCAGTTAGCATGCTAGGAAACTAAGGATGATTTCAACTACAAGTAACAAAAATTTAAAAACCAAATTGGCTTAATTAAAAATGAAATTTATTGTATCTACAATGAAGGAATCCAAAGTTAAATGGACACCAGGATTGGTTGATTTGCAAGTTGAACCATGTTTTCAAGGTTACTATTCTTGGGGCTGGAGCAGTGGTTACAGAGGTTATGGCGCTTGCAGCACTTGCCTGGCAAGTGTGAGGATATGGGTTCAAACCCCAGCACCATGTACGCAACAAAGTGTTGGAGCAATGAAAGCCACATGAGAAACTAAATAAAATTGATTCTCTCTCTCTCTCTCTCTCTCCCCTTCTCTGAAAAAAAAAAGTTATTATTCTTTCTTATTCCCCTGTTCTTTGCTCCTCTGTCCACAGCATCAGTGCCATACTCAGCTCTCAGGCTGATTCCACTATTGAACATAAGATGACAGCCAAAAAGTGGAGCAGAATGCTTCCTTTCCTAGGTCTAGTGGGAGAGAAAAGGAGTTGCATTTCTTTCTAATAGACCCAGAACTAGTGCCTCCTTACATCCCATCGGCACAAATTAGCGCCTTCCTGAGCCATTCAATAGTTGGAGGACTCATAATCCAGTGGTATCTCTCATGAATCATCTGGGATGAAACAGATGCTGGGGAACCTCCCATTCTCTCTCCCTTTTTTATATGTGGTATAATTTTCATTCAGTAAAATGCAGACATCTAAATTGTTGAGATCAGTGACCCATATTACTACCACATAAAACAAGATTCAGATAATTCATATCACCCCAGAAATTCTTTCATGCACTTTGCAATTTTAAAACCAAAATTGTGTGACTTATTTTAATGCAAGGGTAATTGTGAGCCTTGTTCCCCACCCGCAAGACAAAAACGAACAATGATGAAATTAAAAATCTCAGGGAAATTATCTTTTAATATTACCCTTTTCTAATTAGCATAGTTACTCTGAGAATATTGATTATCTTCAGGGAACTCAGAAGTTGCTGTTTCCCAACCACCTGAGGGCTGTATGTGTTGGGTGGCAAGTTCTGTGAAAGGCTTTGCTCACCTTCTGCACAATTTCAGAAATGTAATTAGTGAATTCAGGTTGCCCCGCAACCACTGAACTCCAGTTTATAAAAATCTGACCTATGAACGATACAGGTTTGTATTTTAAAACATACCTATTGCTCACCATGGACATTCCACTGATTTTCATTTTATTTTTGCAGGTTTGCTGAGATACTGTGAAATTTAGCAGAAGCCAATTTTATAGCTCCATTACTAGAATTAGAAAGATAATGGTGATCAGAAAATGTTTGTTATTAACCCACTTCTTCTAACAAGAGTATATTAAATTTTTTTCCTTGAGTACCAAATATACACACAGCAAAATGCACCTGAACATAATTAACTTTTGTTTTTCACTCCTTTGCTTTTGATTTGTCAATAGTCCAGTAAGGTTTAGGTTCTATCAGAAGTACTCAGATATGCAATGGGCAATTGATAATTTCTACCTGGGCCCTGGATGCTTGGACAACTGCCGGGGTCATGGAGATTGCTTGAAGGCGCAGTGCATCTGTGATCCGGGATACTCTGGGCCAAACTGCTACTTGACTCACACTCTGAAGGTAATGTTTGAGCCCCTGACACAAGCACTAAAGGCCATGCCTAGGAATCAGTTTATGTGTATGACTATTAATCTAAAACAAAGTCCTTTGGGTTCCCCAGGAAATAAATCCTTTGGGTAGAAAATAAAAAGTATGTCTTCAGTTTCTTAGATAGAACAATATTAGGATCCGGCTCTAGTACAATTCACCCAATTCATAAAATAAATCAGATTGTATGAGTTAAAGAATATAAACATTCTGCTTGCTTGCTTTCTACCAGAGACTGAACCCAAGGGCCCTTCCTTTTTTTTTTTTTTTTTTTAGCAAGATTTGATTTTTCACTATAGTTTTACATATTGAAGGGGTTTGTCGTTACACTTCTATACCTGCACACATCATAAATCCCGCCCACCCCTACGCGGTGAAGTTGCCCCCAGTTCAATAGGTAATCCGTGTTTGCTAAGTCTATTGTCCAAACTTATTGTTCTCGCACTCTTTCCTATACTGTACTCTAGCTTCCACATATGAGAAAAAACAGCCCCAGGGGCCCCTTTTTATTCTTTGTTTTGAGACAAATTCTTGCTAATTTGCTTAGGGTCTAACTAAATTACTTAGGCTGGCCTCAACCTTGTGATCCTCCTGCCTCAGACTTTCAAGCCACTGGGTTCCTATTTTTTTTTTAAGCAGACTCAATTTAAATCAATAATAAACCCCTTTTTTAAAACAATTTTTTTCAACTAATTCACCATTTGGAAGAGGATGTTGTTGTTCTTATGAAATAAAGCAAATAATATAGACATATTGTCACAAAAGATCATATTTTGAAACAGGCTTAAACAGTGCCCCAATTTCAGTTCGGAAGATTCTAGGTTTTAATTTGTTGACTACTGAAATGTGGTTGTGTAATAAGAATATAAAGGTCAGTTTTGGAGGCTTTAGCTGTTCCATCATTATTTAATATGCAAAGTAAATGCAGTTGCTCAACATAGTTGCCATATACACATTTTATTTCTGTGAATAAGTATGATGCATTCATCATTATGGCAACAGAAATGGCTAAGCAAAAAAGCACAAGTGATTAAAATCCAACAACTGAGAGGCAAATGATGTAAACAAAACCTGTTCTGTCATTTTTGCTTTCTCCAGTACATCAAAAACTTTGGAATTGAAAAATATTAAAATTGAAACAGTGCTCACTTATGTCTGAAGATGTTAGTCCATTGTTAACAAATAGAGTTACCACATGAGGAGCATAGCTGTATAGCCAAGAGTAATAAATAAACAAAAAGCATCTAGTTTCTTTCACAACTTAACCAATTTCATTAGTATTCCTAGGTTGGATAAGAAATTATACAAATCCATCTTATGAACTCAGATTCAGATCCTTCTAATGAGAGTCTGGACAATCATTCATTTCTTCTAATTCGTGCTCTTACATACACACCTTCATTTATAAAAATCATATTCATCTTGCTCACCATTAGTGAATGAAGTAAGACTGACATAATTGCATGTCTTTAATTATAGAGTTGTGTTCCAATTTTGAAAAAAGAGGGTCTATTTAAATCATTTTAACTAGAACAGTAAAATATCATTTTTCTGCATATGGTTACTATAATCACAACTGTAGCAAACAGTTTTCAGTATATATTTTCACCATTTTAAAAAAAACTGTCTCATCCTCAAGAAAAAAAACTGTATTGTGGACAAAATGAATGTCCTATGGACAGAATGAAAAGAAAAACTAAAATTTTGGCAATGACATGAAGGCATAAACTAATCTTACATAAAATGTAGCTGTGAACCTTTACTATTCTCTTTCAAAAATAGGCTATTCCTCATTGTTGATCATTCTTAGTTAAAAATGGAGACTCAGGGAAAACGTTTTATTTTAGATTTTGAGTATTTCTCCTTATCACCCTGCAACTTAGCGCTGATAAAACATGTGAAAAGTATGTCCAATGGTCTTTAATTCTATATTTATTTTCTTTCAACTTTAAACAAAAAGCTTTCGTTTCAAATGTCCTTCCCTACAATAGATGCCTTCTAGGTTAGCTGCCTGCTGGAAGCTGAAGGGTTCTGGCTGCCTAAGCAATCTCTGAAGTCAGGGGCCACACATTCCAGGACAACACACTGGGGAATGTTGGTGGGGAAAGCTTGACAGTCTGCCCATATTTCATCTTTTATTCCTGTAAATATATATTTTTGTGCATGTTTAATAAGTTACAATAGTACTTCTTTCTACTGTATAAATTAATATATATAGAGTATGCACTTGAGTAAATTTTTACAAATAGGAATGTTACTATAGACAATGTTAAGATTTTCCTCTAGACTTTAAATTATAATTATTAAGCATTATTTAAGCAGTTTCAGTGATCTTCAATATATGGTAGAAAAGAAAATTGTGGAGCATCCTGTTGACCTTTTTAAAACATCTTTGGGAAAGCACTGAAATCAGTTCTATTTGTTTAAAATTTAAGTTTTTATTATCTTCAGTGTTCCATAGTTAATGCCTGAAATTGCTATTTTAAAGAAAATTCCACTTTTATTTTTTTAAGACTTTCCTGAAGGAGCGCTTTGACAGTGAAGAAATTAAGCCTGACTTATGGATGTCCTTAGAAGGTGGAAGTACTTGTACTGAGTGTGGAATTCTTGCTGAGGACACTGCACTGTATTTTGGGGGCTCCACTGTGAGACAAGCTATTACACAAGATCTGGATCTCAGAGGTGCAAAGTAAGTCAAATTTTTTGTTGTTTTTATTGCAACATAGCAAATTGGCCCCAAAGCAAGGAAGACATGTGGAAGAAGCTGTTATCAAGGACTTGAGTAGAGAATACTCTAATTCTTATTCTGATAGATAATATGTGCTTGCATTTAGATTCCTGCAATACTGGGGACGCATCGGTAGTGAGAACAACATGACCTCTTGCCATCGGCCCATCTGCCGGAAGGAAGGAGTGCTGTTGGACTACTCGAAGGACGGAGGCAGGTTTTAGGGGTCAAAGCCACACCCTGGAGCACATTCCCAAATTCCATCTAATACCTCTCAGAAACATCTCTGCAAAGCTTTGCTGACATTGTCAGTCTTGAAAGTCACAAAGAAAAAGCTAAAGACGTCACTTGCATTACATGGTCCATGCATGCAACTTCTGTGTTAGGCAAAATCTACCCAAAAAAGGATTAAGAAAGAACATTTTTAAAAAATAAACTTCAAACTTCATGAATAAAGAAGATTCTATCTATACTTAACTAGCACTTGATATATAAATGATATAATTAATAAAATTTAGTGTGCTTTTCAAAGTAAAAGATAATTTTTAAACATTTTCAAGCATTTTTAAAACCTTTTATGTCAACAAGCATATAGGAAATGCTATAGAGATCTTCAAGAAAGCTTCATTAATAGTGAAAGAAAATATTCTGAATTCATGAGTGTGTCATAGAATATTTCAAAAAATTCTGTTCTATTATTTTGGAGTGACTAAATAATACCCCAGTGATATCATGACATCTTTAATTGATAGAGGAACCTGAAACATTATATAGCCTATTCAAAAGGTACCTTCTTAAGTAATTTAAACATTTCACTTGCAGTATTATCAAACAATACGAGGTAAACTTTAAGCCAAGTGCAATAGCACATGCCTGTAATCCCAGAGGTTTGGGAGGCTGATGCAGAAGGATCACAAGTTTGAAGCCAGCCTCAGCAACTTAGTGAGGCCCTGTCTCAAAAATAAAAAGGGCTGATATAGAGGTAGAAAATTCCTGGGTTCAATTCCTAGTACCAGTACCAAAAAAATAAAAATAAAAATAAAACTTCATACCAGTCCTACTAACTATAAATGGCATAGAATTATAACAGCTATATTTTTTAAATACTAAAAGTTATTGTCATGGAAACATAGGTGTGTCTTATAGTTTATGAGAAATAATGCCTGTAAGAATCAGAACTAAATTTTAAAAGCAGAAAAATATATCCTTTTTGCTTCAATATATTTATTTTGATCAGGTATCTTTAAATATCTTACGCCTCATATCATTAGCCTCATATTGAGACAAATTGATTGCAAAATCAGTTTTCATTTCCTAGTTGAAGATTTCTTTGGAAAGCTTGTACTATTTACAGTCACAGCGATTAGTGGTGGTTTTTTCCAGATATGTTACTTTGTTGATGTATTTGTTCTTATAGGAATTACATGGACCTTGCTCCATGAGATGGATTTCCAGAAATATATTTCCGTCAGACATGACTACATACTTCTTCCCGAAGATGCCCTTACCAACACCACTCGACTTCGCTGGTGGCAGCCTTTTGTGATCAGCAATGGAATTGTGGTCTCCGGGATAGAGCGTGCCCAGTGGGCACTAGACAACATTTTGATTGGTGGAGCAGAAATCAACCCCAGTCAGTTGGTGGACACTTTTGATGATGGTAAGAAGCAAGGCATTGGCTAGTTTTCCCTGTGAGTGATTTGTCTGCTTGTGTTTTCAGATGAGCCACTACATGCAAGGCACATATGCCTGCTCCACAAGTGTTCATTGTGCTTGTCCCCAGTGGTTTATAAATTTTCAGAGTTGGCTGCTGGTTGAAATGTCAGCTGATAGTTTAGAAAACCCTGCTAAAAGCAAAATGTCTTGCTTCAAATGTAATTTGGAATTATAATGCCCTGAAATTATTTTAGTTCCTTGAGTAATTTCTGCATCACAGAGATACATAGTTCAATGGTTTCAACAATGTACCAGTGCTGGGCATGGTGGCACATACCTGTAATCCCAGCAACTTGAGAGGCTGAAGTAGGAGGATCACAAGTTGGAGACCAGCCTTAGAAATTTATTGAGGCCCTAAGCAGTGTAGCAAGAACCTGCCTCAAAATATTTTTTAAAAAAATTTAAAGGGCTGGGGATGTGGCACAGTGATTAAGCACCCCTAGGTTCAGTCCCCAGTAGCAGGGGTTGGGCGGGGGAGGAAGTGTACCAAGAAGAAACTTGTAATGGTGCATATTGCCCAGAAAAGCAATTATGTTTTAAAAGTGGGGTAATGAAGCTGGGCACAAAAGTACATGCCAGTAATCCCAGCAGCTTGGGAGGCTGAGGCAGGGGGATTACAAATTCAAAGCCAGCCTCAGCAACTTAGCAAGGCCTTGTCTCAAAATAAAAAAGGGCTAGGGATGTGGCTTAGAGATTAAACACCCCTGGGTTCAATCCTGGTACCAAAATAAAATCAAGGTGGGGTAATCACTGTACTAGCATTCGCTATTTTTTTTCTAAATTTGAGTTCTTATCTTGGATTTTTGTATGTTAAAGCAGTTAAGTAGAATAAAAAAATCAGTTAGGAGCAAGCAAAAAGCTAGAGCATAAACATAAATCAATAACAAACCAATCAGTTCATGAAAATAATATGCTATATTGCTTCCAATTTACCTTAACAGAAGGTACTTCCCATGAAGAAAACTGGAGTTTTTACCCTAATGCAGTAAGGACAGCAGGATTCTGTGGCAATCCATCCTTTCACCTCTACTGGCCAAATAAAAAGAAGGACAAGACTCACAATGCCCTCTCCTCCCGGGAACTCATTATACAACCAGGATACATGATGCAGTTTAAAGTAAGGGAAAGTGACTCTTCAAAACAGAATGGAGTATTGTCTTTGGGAACTAGGGGAGAAATTTTATTTGGACAGCCATAAGGAAGCAATTGATTTCATTCATTAAAAGAGACTGTATCTGATGACTGAAAGAGGTAATCTTCTCAAAGGCCTTTGTTCAAAAATGATTATTAGAGGAGCTGGAGCGGTGGCTCGGTGGTTACGGCGCTTGCCCAGCATGCACAAGTACACGGGTTCAATCCCCAGCATCCACGTACACAACTAAGTGTTGGAGCAATGAAAGCCATGTGAAAAACTCAATAAAAATTGGTTCTCTCTGTCTCTCTCTCCCTCTCTCTCTCTCTTGCTCTCACTCTTTCTCTCACTGTCCTTCTCTTTTAAAAAGAAATGATTATTGGAGCACAGACCAAAAAAGGTGTCAGAGAATAGCAAGAAGTGTATATCATAGATGTAGTCTTGATTTCAGTTTCCCAAACCTTATAAATGTAAAGCTCAACCTCTGCCTACTTCTAACTCTCTGTCTTATGTTGCCCAGGTCTCTCCCTCTCCTTCCCCTTACTCTATGCCTATTATGTGCTTCGGGCCATTTGCTTCTTCATCCATCCTTTTTCAGTATACGTTTCAGTTTTCCCTTGTCTCTGACTTCACAAACCTGTTAGTTTGGCCCAGTTGGAGCTTCTCACATCTTCAAAGAACTAGAGGGAATTCTTGAATCTTTTTAACTGCATATTTTATTTGTATAAAAAGATAGAAGGAAGGCATAACAAGTAATTCATAGAAAGAGTAATAGCAATTAATGTCTCTCATGCAAAACACACTTTTTAAAAAGGTACTACAGAGGGGCTGGAGCGGTGGCTCAGCAGTTATGGTGCTTGCCTGGCATGAGTGAGGACACAGGTTCAAACCCCAGCACCACATACAGAACGAAGTGTTGGAGCAATGAAAATCACATGAAAAACTAAATAAAACTGATCCTTTCTCTCCTCTCTCTCTCTCCCCCCCTCACTGTCCCTCTTTAAAAAAAAACAAAACAGCATTACAGAAATGCAGTTCATACCTAGGTAATTTTAAAGACATTGGTTATTCTAATGTCCTTATTTAAAAAGATGTGCTGCAGTGGTGATTAATAGTAAGAGTCTTTATTAGGGGGCTGGAGTGGTGGCTCGGCGGTTGCCTCACATACACGAGTACAAGAGTTCAAGCCCCAACGCCACATACACAACAAAGTATCAGAGGAATGAAATGATAGTCACATGAAAAACTAAATAAAAATTGCTTCTCTCCTCTTTCTCTCTCTCTCTCACTGTCCCTCTCTCTCTTAAAAAAAAAAAAAGAATATTAGCAGAAATAAAAATATATTTACTTTTTGCCTTGGCTCTGCTAGACTCTCCCTTAGAGACTGGAAGGTGAGACAAGTTCCCCAAATGCCATCATGTCCTTGGGACTGTTCTTAGCTTTGGTGGCAGAAAGGTTGTCCAAGGTCACATCTAGCATTTACCACCCTTATTTCCATGCCATGCTCCTTAAGAGTGAAAGTTTTTCCTCAGCCCCACACTGTGGCCCTTGTCAAAGGTGTCACATGTGATGGAGTTGACTGGGGACTTCTCTTTTGCAGCTTCTGTGAATCTAGAACTGAAGAAGACTGTAATTGTTTTCTCTAATCAAACTCATTTGTTTAAAAGGAAAAAAGAAAGTCTATCCCAGAAATAGTAAAGTCTCACTGTATCCTTTGGTGGGCTGGAGGCCCTGGGGGGCAGGAGGAAAGCACTGGGGGGAAAAAAAGAGAAAGAAAAAAAAACTGCAAACCTATGTTTGCACCCTTCAAAGACTACACTGCATCCCACCGCTTCCCACCACCCCGCCCAGTTCCTCATCTTTCCTTTGTCCTCACTCTCTCCAACCTGTGGAACTCTCTTTCTCCTTGGCTTCTGGCTTTGCTGCTGGTTCTCCTCTTTGATACCTTCTTCTACCTCCTTTTTGTCTTTTCTTCTCTGGGCCCTCTAAACGTCAGCATTTCTCAGTGCATCTCAGTTTTTTCTTTCCATACCCATTGTCACTTTTGGGAATTTATTCCAATCCTCTAGCTTCAAGTCTCAGATCTACATCTCTAACCTTGCCTGGCTCACTAACAATGAACTCAATATTTTTCATAGCTTCTACATGTTTATGCTTTTTTCTAATTGGCACCTCACCTCAGCATGTCTAACAGTGAACATCATATCTTCCTTTCTCATACCAGCACCTCTTTCTGATTTTTCTATTTTTGTTCACCAAGTAACTAGCTTGAAATATTAGTCTTTGATTAGTCACAGTTCACTTTTATCATCAAATCAATTCCTGTACCTTTTGAATTCTAATTTCCAAAGTGCTTAGCTTCCACCGAATCTTCTGTTTGCACTGTCGCCACCTCCATTCTTGCCCTAATTTAGTCAACTGTCCATAAGTACTCTTTTCACCCCCCAGCCTCTCCCTACTCCCACCTGATTTCGACTTCACAGTGTTATTGACCTTTACAAAGCACAGCTGAGCTCCTATTCTAACCCTCATAAACCTTCAGTGATTCCCTGTTGCATGCCAAATTGAGATCAAACACCTTACACGACAACTCAGGGTCTTCCAGATTCCACTGATCTTTCTAACCTTGTCTCCCGGTGTTGCACACACTCTCCTCTTAGATCCCAACACACTACGTGCTGTGATCTGGACTTCTGTCTGCTCACACTTTCTTCCACCTAAACATTTTCTCCCCTCTCTCTCAGACTCTTCCCATTCTTCAAGGCGCAGCTCTTATGCACCCTATTCAACAAATTATTTTCTAATCCATTTAATCAAATGCCATCTCCCTTTCCTATGAAACACCACAGCATTTTATTTATATCCTTTATGGTTCCCATTACCATCACTGGAATGTTTCTTACTCCTCTGAATTCACAGTTGCTTTATTCATGAGTGTATAGCCTGGAAATTTTAGCAATAACTTCATATCAGCACAGAAATGAGACTTAATGAATGAGAATGAATGAGACTTAAATAGATGATCAGGACTTAAAATTGAAACACCAAATTTTTATAAAATTTATGCATTATTAATGATTCAACCATTTAATTTCCTATATGGAAAGCTTTTCTTAGGGAAAAAGCCCTAAGAATATTAAGTAATTAAAATTTCTACTTTAAATACAAATAAAAATCTAACAATAGCATCAACAAAATTAGGATCTCAGTGAAAATGTTTTGAACCAGTAATACTTCAATTTTTCCATAAAATTTAATATTACTTTCTTTTTAGCCAAATTTATGTAATATGTTACACTAATCAAGTTAGTAGAAATAGTTCCTTGTAAAATCTTAAATTCCCATCTTCATGGAAAATTGCATGTCTTTAACTCAAAAGAACACATTCTCCACGTCCCAGCAGCTGCTCTATAAAACCTTTTCTGAATACTTCTTGATTATCAGAATTGTAATGGAGAGAGATGGGAATTCTAATTTATGATTTGGTCTTACCTGTATGTTGACTACTTATGTTTGTTTTAGATTGTAGTGGGTTGTGAAGCCACTTCCTGTGGTGACCTTCATTCTGTGATGTTGGAATACACTAAGGATGCAAGGTTGGTCAAAATAATATATTCAATATTTTCCAAATTTAAATATACAATTTAAATGCTTGTCTCCTTTGAAGACAATTGCTTACAGTGAAGCAATCTTGTATATTAAAAGTGACAGTTCGTGTGTATTTTCACAGAGTCATTTGTATAAAATTTATACATCTTCAACTGTTTCCTTCAAACCAAAAAAAAAATCAATTTTCATACTAGCCAACAGCTAAGAAACTTCCTATGTTAAAATTATTAAAACACTAAATTTGTCCTCAGAGTAAAACTGTTTCATTCACATTGGTCATTTTCAATCAACCTTAAGGAAAATTTTAATCAATGAATGATCTGAATATGCTTTAGCCAGAGCCACATATCCTAAAGCATATTAGCAGTACTTAATAAAATTCTGAAATAGTGACTAGATCTCATTATCATGCATGCTGTTATCCTGTTGTTTGTGAATATATCAGTGTGCTTTAGAAGAGTCAGAATATATCTTATGAGAAATTATTTTCAATGTTTCTTTTTATGATCTCCAATTATGTCTATGAAACAGGAAATTCACATAAAAATAATTGAACTCCATCAAAAGCATTGCCTTGACATTAGATTAGTCATATATTTCTGTAATGCAGTTCTGGTTTTTGCAGGTCCGATTCCTGGCAGCTCGTTCAGACCCAGTGCCTGCCTTCTTCCTCAAACAGCATCGGCTGTTCCCCTTTCCAGTTCCATGAAGCCACCATCTACAATGCCGTCAACAGCTCCAGCTGGAAAAGGGTCACCATCCAGCTGCCCGACCATGTCTCCTCCAGGTGGAGTGCATGTGAAGTTATGCTTAGTGGAACTGTCTGGCCATTCACTGTAGAGTTCATGATAAAAAGAGGCCTGAGTTTTAGCTGCAGCCCTAGACCCCTGTTCCTGTTTTCTTACCAAGCCATGCCCCTAATAGTAATTTCACTTCCCAAGGGGGGAAAAAGACATCAGGGTTCATAGATTCAAAGATCTCAGAGTTTCTTTTAACTATGCACCATGCATGTGCCAAACTCACTCACCGGCCCCAAATGCCAGACCCTAAACAGAGACTGGAGTTGGCACCAGTTCTGCCTCAAAGTTCTGCTCTCCCAAGTACCCTCTGGGATGCGTGGATGCCAGGTTGCATGGCTGAGGATAAATAGGATGCTGTGCAATCTTCCTAGAGCAGCATTCCTTTTACTGAAAGATTTGGAAAATGATATGCCTCCATAGGAAAAAAAATGGACAAAGAAATATTGTGGGATAGAACAGAAAATTCAGATAAATTTTTTAGGAAGATAAAAGCTTCTAGAAAGGCATTTTGGAATATACTCCCTGAGTCTGAAGGATACCACTTCACTCACCTGTGTCTTTGGGGGACTTTAGAGAGAAGCCCTTTCTCAGGTCCAGAGGCAGGGGTTGGGTACAGGTAAGGGGGAAATCAGCCTACTGACTCTCTTCTGCTCTGTGTATCTCTTCAGTGCAACACAGTTCCGCTGGATCCAGAAGGGAGAAGAAACCGAGAAGCAAAGCTGGGCCATTGACCATGTGTACATTGGAGAGGCTTGCCCTAAGCTCTGCAGTGGACACGGATACTGTACCACCGGCGCCATCTGTATCTGTGACGAGAGTTTCCAAGGTCTGAATCCTGGGCTGTTTTGATACAGGACACCAGGAGGTCTCCTTGTCTTAACATGTATACAAGAGCCCAATAGGAAATGAATAGGAACTCCAGGCTGAAGGGTTTGAGATAGATAACATACTCCTTGACCACAGAGTTATTTATCTTTGGAAGAAATTTTCAAGAATAGTTTTTTGTTGTTGTTCTTCTCTTTCTGAAAGTATTTTTTAAAATACATTCTGAAATCCGCTCGAGATATTGTATGAGTATAAACTTATAAGTAAATATGAATCCAGATAAATACACTCAGGATATTCTGTAGTACCATACAATTCTTATCTTTCTATAATTTCCTGACTCACCTATACTCCCCAAACTTAATTCCACTTCTAAGCCTCTCTCCTTCCTGGCCTAGCTGCCTAGCCCTAAATATTTCATCAATAGCTATTTTCCAGTATGCATTTGCCTATATCCACCCTTCCTCAGCCTCTTCCAATAGCACCCACCAATGTCCTCCCAACATGTAGCTGATAACTCAAGATACCCTGGGGCTGGAGCAGTGGCTTGGCAGTTACGGCGCTTGCCTGGCATGTGCAAGTGCATGGGTTCAAACCCCAGCACCCATGTACACAGCTAGGTGTCAGAGCAAAGAAAGCCATGTGAAAAAACTCAGTAAATATTGAATCTCCCTATCTCTTCTGTCTCCCTCTCTCTCACTATCCTTCTCTCTTAAAAAAAAAAAAAAAAAAAAAAAAAAGATACTCTGCTTCCCAAGTCACCTTGTCACTCAAAACAACCTTCAAGACTCAAAGACAAACATTTCCACTGGTAGGGTTTCTAGTGGCCAAATATGTATATATGAGACACGTCTACTCGGTCCTTCTCATCATAGGAAAATCTTTGTCAGCCTGCTAGAAGGCCTGTAACCCTGATTTCCTTAGACCCAGTGTTTCTAATAGATTTCAGCTTCTGTCATAACAAAGTTCACTTTACATGATTACCGTTATGTCCTAATCGCCTAATACTTGGCATATAGCAAGTTAATATTTTGAATTAGTCCTTACACTCTTTTTTTGTTTTTTACAAATTTTTTATTAAGGAGTTGAGTTATTTTACAATCATATATGCATATAAAGTAACAATATGATAGGCATGTTTTGGGGTTTTTTTATTGAGAAATTTATTTTTGAACAACCATACAAATTTTTAACAAAATAATATAAAATGTGTATAGATTCTGGATATTAGAATTACCCCCAGGAGTGCCCCCCCAATTACCCACCCTTAGCCCTCCCTTCCCCTTCCTACAATATCTCTAAAAAAAGTATTAGGTTGTATAACATTACACCATATCTGTACTTAACACATGATAATAGACCCCCTTTCTGAATGGCCAGGGTCTAGATCCAGCCTCCACAGATGAGACATTCGACCCTTGGTTCTCTGGGTTAAGCTGATTTTACTCAGCATAATTTCTTCCATAGCCATCCATTTACCTTCAAAGGCTGCAATATCATTGATTCTAATTGTTGTGTAAAATTCCATGTTATATATGTACCACAGTTTTTGGATCCATTCATCCACTGAGGGACATCTGGGTTGTTTCCATAATCTAGCAATTGAAAATTGAGCTGCTATGAACACAGATATTGCTGTGTCACTATAATGAGCTGATTCTAAATACCCTGGAAAGATACCCAGGAGTGAAATAGCAGGATCTTATTGTGGGCTCATCCCTAGTTTTTTGAGGATTCTCCACACTGCTTTCCAGAGGGGCTGTACCAGTCTGCAGCTCCACCAACAGTGTGTTAGTATGCCTATCTCTCCACAGCCCCTCCAGCATCTATTATTGTTTGTTTTCTTCATCTTTGCCATTCTGACTGGTGTAAGGTGATATCTTAATGTGGTTTTCATTTGCATTTCTCTGATTACTAGAGATTTAGAGCACTTTCTCAAGTATTCGTTGGCTTGATCAGTCTCCTCTGGTGAGAAGTTTCTATTTAGCTCTTTGGCCCATTTATTAATTGGGCTGTTGGTGTTTTTGTAGTTGAGATTTTTGAGGATTTTGTAAATTCTGGATATGAGGCCCCTGTCAGAGGACTAATAACCCATGATTCTCTCCATTTCCATAGGAAACCTCTTGACTCTTTTGATTGTTTCCTTGGCAGTACAAAAGCTTTTTAGCTTTATGGCATCCTTACACTCTTATGCTTTTAATTATTGATATAATATATATCAATTCATTTTTCAGATTTGGTTAGTATTTATGACATCCCCATAAGTTTCCTATCATTAAGATAATTATTCCCACTCCATAGGCAAAGAAACTGACACTTAGAGATTATATGACTAGCCAAAAATCACACAGCTGGTAAGAGTTGGAAAGAAGACAGTATTATGGACATACTTTCTGGTCAACCTTATTTCTCTTAGATGAGAGATTTATCTAAAGAGGATCAGAATTATACAACTTATCCTAAGCATACAGTGTTAGCATCCATATATTTTGTATTCTGGAGTAAGATCTATTTTGATTTCCTGGTAGAAGCTATTTCCTTGCCTTCAGATGAAATGTATATGATTAATGTAGACTGCTGCACATCTCTGAGGTTAGAAATTACTTAGCTATCTCCTTTCTCCCCTGTTATCATCACTGCCTGGACCAGCTGGTTCCATCTGTGCATTAGCTGAAGAATTTTAACTTTCAGCAAACTAATGGATCAAATGTCTCACAAGAAGCCCTTGATGTCTAGAATTTGCCCTCCTCCATAATCTAACAGTACTGTGGCCTTTTGACTTTGAACTTGGATGGACATTTTAAAAAGATGTTCTATTCAAATAAAGGGGAAATGCAAACCCATTCACATTGCTAATATAATGTCTTAAATGACAGTATTTCAGCTCAGTGTTCTCTGAGAGATACTTCCGGTTTGTTCATTATTCATCTATTTATCCCAGAATCATCTTATATGTTCCAAGTATTGTCCAAGATGCTAGAATCTGACAATGAATTAAGATACAGACTCTACTCCCAGGAATTGAGTGTAGAGCTGGAAAGAGAACAAGAACATGTCTTATTTCTACAGAATCATGCTGGGAGAAAAGAAATTAGATTGGCCTCTCACGCCAGGGTCAGAGCTCCCTACTGAGACCCATCATTAGCAAGCAGTCAGGTTCTGGCCAGATGCTGTGGTATTTAAATAACAGATTTACACAACCATCATGTACATGGGCACCTACATATTTTAATGAACACTGTCTCAAAAAGATTTTTTTCAACAGTATAAGCCAAGAATCACTAAAACAAGAAAAACATTTATTTCCAGGCATCTGCATCTATGTGGTACTTTGCCATTCATTCTTAACAACAAGGGCTCAAACCTAAAACTGTATAGTCTGATGATTCTGCTTGTTTCAGCCAATTCTGATTCTGTGATTATTTCTTTCCCCGTAGGTGATGATTGCTCTGTTTTCAGCCACGATCTTCCTAGTTATATTAAAGATA
The DNA here is from genome assembly GCA_004027875.1 of Aplodontia rufa. Taxonomy (NCBI): domain Eukaryota; kingdom Metazoa; phylum Chordata; class Mammalia; order Rodentia; family Aplodontiidae; genus Aplodontia; species Aplodontia rufa. The sequence goes on from PVKS010006712.1 coordinate 57,013, forward strand.
ATTTTGAATCGGCAAGAGTTACTGAGGCAAACTGGGAGACTATTCAAGGTGGTGTGATAGGAAGTGGCTGTGGGCAGTTGGCGCCCTACGCCCATGGAGACTCACTCTATTTTAATGGCTGTCAGATAAGGCAAGCTGCTACCAAACCTCTGGATCTCACTCGAGCAAGGTAACCAAAGGCCTGTGTTGTAGTTCAGACACTGACTGTTAGCTTTGATCATGAACTTCAGGGAACAGATGTTACTAATCAGTGAAACCTAAATACTGTTTGAATCTGGTAATAACGAAGCAGTATATGTTTTATTAACTCAATAATATTTTGCCTAAATTTATTAGATTGCTTTTATTTCTTCACACACACTGGTTGAACAGTGATAACAGACGTAAAATGGGAGAAATAGCCCAATATAAAAAAATTGTCTCTAGAGATAATCCTTTTAGATAATTTTGACCACAGGCAAGTATGTAAATATAAATATATACATGACTATTTGTAGAAATGCAAACTTATACCTATTTTTAGCCTAAGTTCAGTAAATAGGAATGGTGGACAGAGGGATGAGATCGTTAATTCTTCACATGCTGTTTAGGAGTTCGAGATTAGTGTGGAATTGAGCAGATGAAAATCCTACAAATGGACTAGAGAAGTAGCAGAGAAAAGGAGGCCCCAGGACATTAAATTTCCTTCCCCATCTTCCCTCCCAGCCCTTCTGCTTAGCCAGTTTTTCATTTGTGTAATTTAAGAAAAGATTCCAAGACTTTAGAAATGTTCTGAGCACTGGACTGGAGCATTTCACTGAATGCTGTGAGTTTACAAGAACTGTGAGGATATTTGAGATTTAGACATTTGGCTAATGAGGCAGGTGTTTACTCAAAGCCTTTCTCTTTGTAAAATATTGGTAATATATTTTCAGAGGCAGAACAACAGGTTTGGTGTCCTTAATATGAAACTACAATAAAATTAATGCTTGTATAATAACCAGGGAGATTCTACAAGTTGTATCTATGCATTCCCATTTTTTCCTACCAAAATGATACAGTTAATCTAGCAACAACTTGATGTCTTCCTTGACCCTATATCAGCTGCACCTAAGTAGCTGGTTAACTGTTACACATCATGTTATACAAATAACTTTTACTTATTTATTTATTTACTTATTTTGGTACAGGGATTGAACCCAGGGATGCTTTGCCACTGAGCCACATCCACGGCTCTTTTTATTTTTTATTTTGAAACAGGGTCTTGCTAAGATGCTAAGGCTGGTCTTGAACTTGAGATCTTTCTGCCTCTTCCTCCCAAGGTGCTGGGATTACAGTCATGCATCACTGTATCTGGCCAAATAACTAGTTTAAATTAATGTATACATACATAAGTTTCAAGTCTTATTCTTTATGTGACCACATGCTCTAAATGAGGCCACTGTGTTAATCACTAGGAATCTTCTGGGGGTGTATTTCCTCTGTTTAAAAGCTGTGACTTCTAAGTGCAAGGATGCCTATGAAAATCAAAAAAGGCATGTGGGACAGAAAGCAGAGGGGATCGAGAGCCTGCATAGTCTAACTTAATTTTCCCCTGTCTCTCATGTCCAGACAACCTTCCCTAAAGGAGACATGATGATTTATCCTTGTCCAGATGCTCTTCCACTTGGAGCTATTTATAAAAAGCATATTGCAATTTTATTCCTTACCCTCCCCGTGTCCTCAGCTGCCTATTTGGTCCATGTTACCATTCACAGAGTAGAAGATATTTCAGGTGAAATACTCTAAAAGTTTCCCAGCATAAGGAAAAGAAGACACCTCTTTGAAAGTCAAAGTTATTTTCTTTGTTTAGAAAAGCAGCCTTCTGGGGCTGCAGCGGTGGCTCAGCGGTTATGACACTTGCCCAATATGCACAAGTACAAGGGTTCAAACCCCAGCACCATGTACACAACTAAGTGTCAGAGCAATGAAAGCCATGTGAAAAACTCAATAAAAATTGATTCTCTCCGTCTCTCTCCCACTGTCCTTCTCTCTTTAAAAAAAAAAAAAAAAGCAGCCTTCCGAGGTTATTTTTCATATGTCTAATATAAAAGATAATAAAAACAAATTGTATTACTAATATGATTTATTCATATTTATTTTTACTAGATAGTTATCCCTTGGCATCCATGGGAGATTGGTTCTAGGATTCCCCACAGATACCAAACTCCATGGATGCTCAAGTCATAACCTATTCTAATCCTCCTATATGTTTTAAATCATTTCTAGATCACTTATAATATCTAAGACAGCATAAATGTTATGTAAACAGTTGTTGTACTATCTTGCTTGGGGAAAATACTAAGAAAAGAAGACTTCACATGTTCAGTAGAGATGCAATTTTTTTTTCTGCATATTTTCTGTCTGTAATTGGTTAAACCCACAGGTGCCAAATCCACAGATACAGAGAGCTGAGTTTGTGGACTTTAAGAATAACAAAGATTAAGAAAGTATATATCTTTTAACACATCCTGAGTTTTGTTTTAATCTGATTTCCCCTGTGTTTTTTCAGCAAAATTATGTTTGTTTTGCAAATTGGGAGCACATCCCAGACAGACAGCTGCAACAGTGACCTGAACGGCCCCCACGCCGTGGACAAGGCCGTGCTACTGCAGTACAGCGTCAACAATGGCATCACCTGGCACGTCATCGCTCAGCACCAGCCAAAGGACTTCACGCAAGCTCAGAGAGTGTCTTACAACGTCCCCCTGTAAGCAGCCTGACTGGAAATGTGTGGTCTCTTTCTTGACTGATCCCTAAGAACCAAAGACTTTGATGTGAAAATTGGGTGAAGTTATTGGACCAATGCCATAAAGTTAGAACATGGCAGAATCAAGACTAATGCAGATCTCCAAAGCTTGTGTTACTGATTTCTGTTAGGACAGGAGGCCAATATTGAAGCAAGAAAGAAGGGCGAGAGGGAATAGAAAATAACATCTAATGCATAGGCACTTTTTGCATATTTCTTTTTCTTTAAACAGTATTTCTGGTCCTTTAGAGAACAGCATTTTTTATTTTCTACTTTGTGTGCTAATTTGAAAATTCACTGAGCATAGGCAGCTGTATCAGTTTTGCTTAGCCTTATTCACCTAGCTTCTGTCTAGCACAGTGCCTGAAACAAAGTATTTCATGTTTGTTGATCGAATGTGCTGCTATCTAGAGCAAGGCAAAGGAGGGAGAGAGATGGAAAAGAATTACACATCCTTGAGTGGACAATAAAATGCTGCTTATAAGAGTACTACAACCTAAGCAAATTCCATACAAAGTTGTGTTGATTTAGATTAGCCCATTACAGTATCTGAAGTCTGCAAGTCACACACCAGAAAGTTCTATTTGCTGCTGTTTAACCTCTTTATTCTTCTATCTGTGACCCAGGGAGGCACGGATGAAAGGAGTCTTATTGCGCTGGTGGCAACCACGCCACAATGGAACAGGTCATGATCAGTGGGCTTTGGACCATGTGGAGGTCGTCCTGTGAGTATCTGATACGTGGCAGCCTGTATCCATTTCAGAAAGGTTTGCAACTCCTTTGATCTGGCATGCTCCCTTGATTCCGTAAGAATTGTTCCTGATGAGAAGGTCCCCACAGGACCACTTTGGCTTACACTCTTCAGCAGCTGCAAGCTATATAGCTCAAGTCAACAGTGAAATAACAAAGCCCTGATTATAACTTAATGATCTTAGGGGGGGAAAATACTTCACTAAGTAAAACATTTATTTATGGATTGAAATCATTGATTAAATTGGATAAAACAAGTCTGCCAGATCTGGGTTGTCTTATGATATAGAATGATACCCTTAAAGAGAAGCATACAGAGTGTTAGTGGCTAATGTGCCCAATTCAGCCTCCTGTCTTAGCCACAGATGCCTGGGGCATTCTCCATTTTATGGCCTAGTTGCCTCTAGAATAGAGAATCTGTGATTTCAGATTCTTCCCAACCAATACCAGCACCTAACAGACTAAGGGTGTCCCTGCTGGTTTCTCCCATGGAATAGGGTTGTCACCGCTTTCCCCTGGCCGGGTTGCCTGTTCCCTCGCAGAGAGATGACCTGCTTTTTCTCTAACAATCTAGTTCCTGTAGAACTGGAATGCTTATGTCTCGACGGGTTCGAACTGATGGCACCAGGTGGTTGGCAAGGAGAGGCGAATCTTCTCGGTAGATAGGTTCAACTGTTCATTCTGTTTACCAAATCCAAAGTGAAATCAGTCTTGTGGCTGATTTCAGTCATTTTGAAAGCAAATTTAAATGATTGATTGGTAGGAAAACTACCAGATTTGTTTTCTTTCGATCATGGCCATGAGCTAAACTTTCCAGTCTTGAGCTAACCCTGTCTTAGTTTTCACTGAGGCACCTGCTTGCATGGCATCCATATCAACTGCAACTCCAAGAGCAACCCAGTCCCTACACAAGCCCCCACTGTGCGCTCTGCTGCTTTTGGACAACTTGCTGGGCTCTGCCTCCACAAGAAAAAGTTGAAGTTTAAAGAACAGTCCAGTCTCCTTTGAATCTAAACATGAGGCTGATGTTTTACTTAGCTGTTGATTCCCATAGACTACATTATTCCAGGAGAATAGAATAACTTGGGCTTAACAATGAATATATGTGTGGTAAGCCCCTAGAGAGATGTCCATGTAGATCAAAATTCAACCCTAAAGTCACTCTGCCCTGGCTACTTTTCCTTTCAGAGCAGTGGTTCTCAGTCTTACTGAATATCAGAACCTGGGAAGCTTCTGAAAGCATCAAAGAATGTCTTAATGTCCAGGCCCATCCCTGTGGATGGTTTAAATTGATCTGCTGTGGGAATTGAGCATCAGTCAGTTTTAAAAACACCTCAGGTGACTCCAAAAAATTGATTCAGACTCAAATTAGAATCAATAACCATTCTTATCTTTTAAGTTTCTTGCCAAGACAGTTTGTGATAATGTGGCTTCCTGTGCCTGACAAAGCATTACTAACTCCTATGGAAACCTCAAAACTTGTCAGGATACTAATTCTACCCTTGATAGATATAAAAATTCTCAGCATATCATACATTTGAGCAGGTATTTCTTCTCCCACCCAGACAAGCAATTAAAGATACCTGTTTTGGATTTCAGAGACATATCATCACCAATAATTCCCTCCCTTAGAGTAAAATTGAAGAGTAGGTGGGGTCAGAAATGCAGACAGACGTCCCTGGCATGAAGAATAAAGTTCAAAAAATCTTGCAGTTTCTGGTATTATTCTGGAGCTATCATTGTATTGTACAACCTCATTTTATTCAATCTCCAGAATTTTAATACCTTGAAAAATTTATCCTGTGGCCGCATCTGTCTGCTCTTACCCTGCATTGCTGTCTCAGTCTGTCAGGGAACTAAAATGTTCCACGTGAGAAAAGGGCATCACCACACATGTGTGTCGCACGCTTGTTTTATTCCAAGTCTTCTTTCAGTGAGTCACTCAGATTATAACTTCACACATATTATCAAATACTTTTGTATACATATATCTTACATAAAATTTTTTAAAATACATCTCCTCAATAACATTTCAAACATTTGTTAAAATTATAGGCGTTACCTTATTTTCCTCCTTTTCTTCTCAAAGCTAGTTCAAAACTGAGTTTTTTAAAAGTGTAAAGAAGTATACTTTCAGGACTGTTTTTGATGTTTTGCTCTGCACTTAGAATTTAACATTTTTATGCTACTATACCCTTTCAGAGTACTTATTTTTTTAATAATCACAAAAACTTTGAAGGCATTCATTAATATGCACTTGGTAGCTGTTCAGCATGATCTGTTTATGTGATGATCATAAAATAAATAGTTCCAAAGAATTCAGAAAAATAAAACATAATAATGTACCAGAAGATCTTTCAACCATATGAACCCCAAGGAAGCTAGCCAAGGCTTGGGTCATGATTCACAAATATTGCTAATCATAACTTTTCCTACAGAAGTTGCATATTTTAAAGTAGAGAAGTAGAGTACTCCTTTAAAGCCCTGTTAATTGAGAATATTTGCTAACTTAGCTATACTTCTGCATTTAGTTACATGAGCTGGTAATGTTTACTCCCCAGGTATGGAGGTGGGGGGGACTTGAGCCACACATTTTCAGAGGTACAAGCCCTATCTAATTGAATACTGGAAACAGGGCTACTAATATGTTTTTGCAACTAATGGGGACATACATTTCACTTAAGAATTTTTAAGAATGTATTTTTAAGTGAAGATTGGCCTTACTCTAGCTTTATTATCATAGTTTCGCTTTTGTGCATGTGCACCAAGGACACATGCTAAAAACCCCTAGAAAGAGAAACTGTGGTCACGCATGGTATCTTACCTTAGTTTAATGTCCATACTGCCCATATTAATCAAAAGGACATGTGAGTTTGCCAAGAACAAATTCAGTACTTTTGAACTATTTCAAGGTTTTGAAGTGCATCCTAAATAAACAAGGTACCTAATGTATTTTAAATTCAGTGGTTTAACTCTAAAAGACTGCATGTGGAAAGATTTGAGTTCCATAAATATGGATACACAGAATTTCAAGCCCTGTACCACAAAGATAAAAACCACCCTTTCAGCATTTAACAAAGTCCCTTGTGCTTGTTTGAGAGTGTAATCTTCCCACTCTCATGATGGTTTCCAATCAAACCTACACATGAAAAGTGCTTCATGATGATTAGCCCCTGCTAATCTGCCATGTAACAGATAAACTGAATTGACAGATCATTTTTCCAGCCTCACTAGCTTACAAAAAATCCTCATTCCGTATAATCTAAATGATGTAGCACAACATAATCATTGACAATCAAACGTCAGAAACCTAATTTCTATGAATTTATTTGCTAGTGTAGAGCATTTGTTTTTCAGTAAATGTTTAATACATTTGGGCAGATCCCTCACAAGATCCATGCTGGTGGGGTTCTTCTTAGGATAGAAGAGAATTCCCTGTCTTAATCTTTTTCGTCGGGCACCCATACTTCTATCCTAAGAATTTCCCTCACCCAACTATGCGTTTCATTCACACATCACATTCCCTGTGTACATGTCTAAGTCACAACCTGTCATGTGTATAATGAAGTGGGCCAATTTTTGCATGTGGACCTTGAAAGAGAATCACTCAGTTAAAAAGTTAGCATTTGTGAAATGATTTAATAAAAAGTGACGTATTACTACATTTACTGAGAATTAAAAAACATGTTGCTAACTGTGGTCTTAGACACATTTATCAGATTTTAGTATGAGTTCCATCATGACCATCCCCTCATGCTATTCATCATCAAGATATGGTCACATTTTTTGGCACAAATGATTTATGGAGATGAGCGTATTACATTTGTTGCAAAGCATATTTATCCTTTATTAAATTTGATTGTGTTATCTGATGTAGAGGACGTCTGCATTTTTTAAAGCCCGTTCGTTAATATATTCAGGATTTAGTATTTCCTAAAATGTAAATAATTGAAAACCAGATAAAATTAATAGTGGTTATTAAACTACTACTTTAATATTTATACTTTATATGCAACATTTATGCCAAATGTAGTACTATAGCTACCTGTACCTTGACATATGGTTATGAGCAAATATTGCATGTTTGCATTACATTAAAAAGTTAAGTGTATGTATATATTGGGTATAGGAGAATAAGAAATAACTTGTTTAATTTTTATTTTCAAAAGAGATGAAAAATCCTATATTGCGTCTAAACCTGGTCAGACTTTTATGACTAATCACAGTGCTGCATGCATTGAAAGCCATTTTTTAACTTGTGTTATATTTCATTATTTGCTGTCATTGGTTTTCCACTAGAGTAAGGTAAGTCCTCCTCGCTAAATCTGGGGAACCATTTACTCTTAGTTTCATCAGTGTTACCAAAGTTAACTGAGAAGTTTTATAAAAGACCTTTACAACTGAAAATAAAATCTATGAAAAATTATAAATGATATTGGGATACACTGGAACATTTGAAACCTATATCTGTGCAAACTCAAGAGATAGCTAAATTGGAGAAGTTTCTAACATATAGAACATGGGGCACAACAGCAGAGGCCTGGGTGCTCACTAGCATTCCTTCATTGGCCAGCAGATCTATCTTAGGTTCTCCTCAGTGCCTAGCTCTGTGTTAAGCACAGGTTAAAAATTTGTTATGAGGAAAGGACAATGAAAGTGTATGCAGAAGACTTAGGGGTCTTGATTGAATATAATGTCTTTCAAAAGACCTGTTAGGCTAGAGAAACATAAGGGTGCCTTGACTTTTCAGTTCTAAGTTAATAATTGCATTGGCAGAGGGGAGTAGATTTATTCAAAATACTTCATGAGTTCTAAATCCTATCCTTAGGTAAGAATTGCCAACTTTAATATATACATAGACTTGTCTGTTAGTTGAGATACCTTAAAACTTAGAAAGAAAGTAAAATGGTTATCATTTATTGAACATCTGGAAATTTTCATTGAATCCTTATGACTCCCAGAGGTGCACATTATTAGATATTATTATCATCTCCATTTAGCTAAGAAGAGAAATAGGAAATCTTTAGTATGTCTGGAGCATTCATGCCTAAACCTGGTTATATATATATAGCCTTCCTGAAAATGTGTTGTCTTAAAAGTCAAACAAACTTCCTCTGTGCCAGGGAATTAGTTTGAATGGCAGCTTCCATCTTACATTCACCAGTAGTTCTCTGAAAGATATGTCTAAAAGTCCACTGGATTCTTATTTCTCCATTCATCTAAATCATCATTTGTTGAAACATGTCGTGATGAAAAATTAGTTAATTACAGAGCAGTATAAATGCCAAAATTTCTAGAGTTCAGATTCTTCCATTTATCTCCATCTCTCCCATTTCCTTTAGAATCCATTGTAAAAATCAGTTGAGGCTAGGGATGTAGCTCAGTGGCAGAGTGTTTGCCTAATATGCTCAAGGCCTGGGTTCAATCCCCAGTACCTCACATGCACCTAAAAATAAAATAAAATCAGTTCAATTGTTTTCATATAAACATGAACTAAGATTGGGGCTCCAGACTCATTAGTTCTTCAAAGATCTTGCACTACCCATATTTCCCATGAGAATCAGAGACACATTTTATATATCATCTAAGTCCCTGAACTCCCTCTGCAATAATGGAAATCTAAACCACCATATCCAGGAAGTCCTGATATTTTTTTTCCCTTCTTTCAATGACATACTCATAATGGGAGAATTTTTAAATTAGCCTCGCTCTATCTACTACCAAAGCAAATTGACATGTCTAGTAGCATAATGTGCTTTTGGGATGAGTACTACCAGTTTCATTGAACTTATAGTAAAAAATTACTTTCTTCCATAATTACAATAAAGAAAGAAATATTTAAAAAACAATTGTACCTATCAGATTTGATGAGATTATCTACAGTTATACTTTTGCATGTATGAAAAACAAAAATAGGCTCACAGATGCACTTCAAACAAAAAAAGAGTAAATAGGAGATCTTTAAACTTTTTTAAACCTTCCCTAATATTCAATCTTGTAACTCAGACATTTTAGAAGGCGTAATAACTGCTTAATAACCATGTCAGTTTATCAAATGATCCCAGAGTCAGATAGCATTTTGCTATAGCTCTTCATGGGGCTTGATTTTAAAGGGTTATGAACTAGAAAAATCCACCTGATTAAATTCCAGCCTAACTGGCTAGAGAGGTATTTGTTTCATGTGACCAAATTAACAGTTCATTTTAAAGATGCTTTGAAAATTGCTTTTAAACACTAGGCATCTAAGGCAAGCACATTACTGTATACACTTTAACTTTCTCAGAAACCCAAAGATATATTATCCTCGCACATAAACTTATCCAAAATTAGAGAGTATCCAATGAATCAGAGTGTCCCATAAATTAGTTGTAAATGTCCTCCCTGGACTGATTTTCAGGGTATTAAAGATATACAACCTGCTAATATTTATTTTCTCACACATAAAGATTGAAAGTTTAAATCAATTCCATAACAAGCAAATAATTATATAAATTTGCTTTAAAGCCATTAAACATATACACCAACTTTTGTTCAAATGTTCCTTTGTTCCCATATATTGAGGTAATTTTTGTGTCAGTTATTAAATATCTTGAGTGTTCTAAGTTTATCATTTTAATGTAAAATATTTTAACTATTTTAAGTTTTCTTTGAGGACTTTATATTTTTAAACGTTTTCAACAAAATAATTTCATTGCTTTAACTTTGCAATTATTCCTTATAGTTAAAGAGTAATGATTTACAACAGGAATCCAATCAGTAAGTCACCAAAAGTTCAATAAACACACCTTGACCAGCCAAAGGCCAGGCAGGAGGCTCAGTTCTGTGGTGTGGGGAAAGGGGAACAAGGGCACAGGCAGAAATTTAGGCATGGGGAGCCAAAATGTGAACATAATCTCCTTTCAAAGTAGGAAATGAGCACTATGAGAGTTCAAAGTAGGAAAAAATCACTTCTGGAGGGGAGGGCAACAAAGAAAATGTGATACTTGAATGAGTAGAAATTGAAGATGTGAGGCGAGTGCAGTGGTGCATGCCTGTAATCCCAGCAGGTCGGGAGGCTGAGGCAGGAGGATCACAATGTCGGAGCCAGCCTCAGCAACTTAGGCCCTGAGTAACTTAGTGAGACCCTGTCTCAGAATAAAACATAAAAAAGGGCTGGGGATATGGCTCAGTGATTTTTAAGTTCCCCTGGTTTTAATCCCTGGTACCAGAAGAAAAAAAGAAAGAAAGAAAAGAGAGAGAGAGATGTGACGTTGGAGGTTGACCAGTTAGGCAGATGCAGAAGACTTCACCAGTCTGTGTAGGAGGGAGAGGGAGGAAAAGGCCCGACAGAGTAGGATTAAGCATGAAGAGAACATGAAATATCTGGTTAAATTGGCTTAGACATCACTCTATCCACAAGAGAGTTACAAATGGTTTTTGACCAAGGTGAAGCCAGCATTCAGGGGAAAGTTTACTGAAATTGGTGTGTAAAATCAATTGTAGGGGCTGGAGCAGTGGCTCAGCAGTTGGAGCACTTTCCTGGCATGCATGAGGACCTAGGTTCAAACCCCAGCACCACATACACAAGTTAGTGTTGAAAAAGCAAAGGCCAGATTAAAAAAATAAATAAAACTGATTCTTTCTTTCTCTTTCTTCCTCTCTCCCTCTCTAAAAACAAATCTATTGTTTGTATGTATGTATGGGGAAACACACACTATTATGTTATTAAATTGTATTTTCTTAGTACTTCCTGGTTTCTTCTCAATGGAGTTTTGTTCATAAGGAGAGAGAATTGAGATAAGGAGACCTGCTTGGGTAAAGGACTACAAGGTGATCTAGGGTGCTGGCAGGAATATAGCAAAAGTCAGTCCCAAGATTTTGTGAATGAAGATGTAACAGGATTTCTCCTGACACCGATTAGTGCAGTATATCAGCTCCTGTTCTTTTTTTTTTTTTTCTGTTTTTGTAACTGGACTTCACATATGCAGCAGTTAGTACTTAAGGAGCTAATAAGTAATGGATACGTTTGTTGCATCTTTCAACTATGTCATTGAAACTGATCAACTTAGGTGATGTGTGTAATATTGTCATTTGGAAGGATAGGGTGTGTGGTAAGGCTGCCTGAAGACAAAACCCAAGTTTTTTTTTGTTTTCCTGTAAAATGTCTACAGAATGTTTTATTTCCATTTTATACATTTCTAGCATTTTGATAATAAATCCAGGGTGGAAAGTTATTAGCACTTTATGTTATAAAATATATATCAATTTCATATCTATATTTTAATCAGGGTTTTAGCCCAGATGTTATTGCTTTTTAATTATACATGAAATTAAATTTATGTATTTTCCTTTGAGACATTTTATTATAAATTTTCAAATGATCAAATTTAACTATAAAGTTATTTTAAATGTTTCTATATTTTAGAAGTGCTGGCATAATATTTAGTAAAATGGACTAGGTAAAAGCATCATTTTGTACCCTATTAATATACTGATGACTGATATTCCAGAAGATTACACTTCTCAGTGCAAAATTATCCTTTCCCTCCACTTTCCCCTAACTCAAGTTCATGTCATATCATGCATCACCTCCTATGACATTATCCCACTCTGCATGTGTTTTATGTTTGCTTGTAGTAAGGAGGAAATGCTTTGCAACCACGTAATTTAAGAGACTCATGAATATTGAAATATCGATAGGCTCACACTCATAAATCACATATGATGCCACACGTAAATATGTTGTCATTCAGGACAGTGAGTGAGAATATGATTCTTTTCAGTGATATTATAGATCATGGTCCTTTTTAAAAATTATTTGCCATGCCAAAACCCTCCCAGCATCACTACCACTACAGTTTCACACAGGCTTCTGATATCCATATCCAGTATTTTTTTTTATAAAGAAAGAAGGGATAGTAGGAAACAGAGAAGCAATTTTTCTTTAGCTTTTCACGTGACTTTCATTCCTCGGACACTTTGTTGTGTACATGGTGCTGGGGTTTTAACTCGCGTACTCACGCATGCCAGGCAAGTACAATAACTGCAGAGCCACCACTCCAGCCCCCATTTCCAGTATTTTTATCAGGCTCACACATACGTGTATATATATCAATGCATGTACATATGTAGAGAGAGTATGTAAACACACATGTACGATTATACATTCCATTTCTTCTTAGTATTTTACAACCTCTTTTTAGCATAGTGTCTCTTTCACAAAGCCTTATTTATAAAATACAACCCCAGTTGCTTGCTGTTTAGGGAAGACAATGGAATGCAACATTCTAACAAATTTACTTCCTCATTTTACATCCTGGGATTGCATAAAGTAGGAAGGTCAAGTTGATTCCACCAACATATGTTTTTCTTTGTTTTGCTTTTTAAGCTTTAAGTGAAAGTCTTTACTAGAGTGACCAAACGATTTTTCCTGCTGGTTAAAATGTATGGAAGTAAGGTCATGGGCACAGCGCAAACTTCCTCTGTAGTTCATCAAGTAGATGTTTTCAGGAAGAGTTCAAGAAAAAAAATCTAAACTCAGTTTCAGTCTGCTTTTGCTTTAAGTCAAGAACATTTACTTTTTTTTTTTTTTCTGATTCTTTCCTGGTTCTGAATAGAAAGAGATTTCTTTAGGGCCCAAGGTAGTGGCTGTGGGTGTCCCTGGGTGGTAATGTTGGCATGACCTTATCAACCCTGAAAGCTTTCAAATACCCGGTAACTTAGGACAGAAGAGACGGATGTTCAGTGATGGGACTTACGTGCTCTTTCTCCTTTCCCTCCCTGCCTGTATCCCTTTTCATTTCAACAGCACTCGCAAACAAAATTACATGATGAATTTTTCACGGCAACATGGGCTCAGGCACTTCTACAACAGAAGACGAAGGTCACTTAGGCGACACCCGTGAAGAATCAAAAATTTATTTTTCCTTCCAACATGTGATGTGTTGCTTTCCATTCCTTTAAACCTCTCACTGCAACTGACATCAGGAAATATCTGTGAAGGACTTGGTGGTTAACAGAAAGCCCTTCTCAAGAACAAGTGTATACCACTTTCCCACACTGTGAACTAATGACAAGTGACTTATTTGCTCATAAGTAAATGTTTCCATATTGATGTGTCCGTGAAAATTGTGATCTGTTGTAATATCAGTTACAGTGGCAGTATTGAAAATAAGAAATAGTTTAACAGGAGAAACAAAGTTTAAGCACAAAAATTTAAAGAGATTTTATGTTTAAAATGGCATTTAGCACAGTATTTAACATTCTTGGTCACAAAGCTATTTAAGTGGACTGTATTTCAGCTTTGTATCGTTTTATATGATTAAATTATCATTGTCCTTTATGTATCTCTTCTACAGTGTAACACATTGAAACTGTATTTACTTGTCATGTTGCAATATTTTGCTGCTGAATTTTGATCTACTTATATTCTGCAGAAAGTTAATTGAAATACCTATTCAAGATGATAGTTGTAAAGATATTGTATCTCCTTTAATATGCTCCTTACAATGTATGTTGATTTAGCATTGTTTTGTGGATAAGAAAAATGCTTGACATTGAAATATTTTCTACTTAAAAATTGTGGATGAAGACCCTCTCTCCCACAAAGGAATGCCCAGTTCCTTATCTACAGATTTTTTTTTTAAAGTGTTCTGTGGCTGATTTACTAACAGTAACTGCCATTTTGTGTGTGTGGTAACAAAGTGATTTGTAAAACAGTGGATGTTTTTTCATTGTGTTCTCTTCATGGGTTGTTTTTCCTGCGGGTCATATTCACACCTTTGGATGAAGTTGAAACACCAGCAACATTATAATGGCCCCAGTAGCCCTGACCTCTCTATTAGCATTAACTGAAGGCTGCACTCCAAGGTGAGCCATGCTAAAAGCCCATGCTTAAATAAAAATTATGTCCAAAAGCCATTTGAAGTTCATTTGTCTCCATTCATTTTTACTAAAATTTTATGTAGTTTTTGTAAGCCAGATCAGGTTTGGTATGAAAACCAAGTATACTATATTTCTGTTTCATCGTTGGTCATAGCAATTATGAAGCTAGACTTTTAATTTAGCGATTTTTTTTTCTTAATCACCTTTTTCTACGAACCCCCATGTAATTACACTAAGAAAAACGAGTGAAGAATTCTAAAAAATGACTGAGCACCCAAGACTTTTCTTAGTGGTTCATGCAGTGCTTGGCTCACAAGAAGCACTCACACATTTATTCAATAAATATGTACTGAGTGCTTACTACTATGCTAAGTGTTGATAAATCACTGTTTAGATACTTTCCTCCTTGCTTTTAACTTCAAAAACTAAAAAGGTACTGATTTTCAAGAGGATTTTTTTTAAATCTAGGAAAAATATTTAACTATGAAACGTTCAGATGTCCTAAACTTTCTCAAGACTTTTGACACCACTGATGTTGAACCTAAATATGCTTCCAGTTAATGAATTAGCATTTTTTTTTTTGAGAAAGGAAGAGAGTGATGGGGAGGGAATTAACATTTATTTTTCTATCTGGTCCCTGTTTCTCAAACACCTAGCTGTGTACGTGGTGCTGGGTTTCAAACCTGGGTCCTTGTACATGCTAGGCAAGAGCTCCAACCACTGAGCAACTGCTCCAGCCCTTAATTAGCCACTGAAGAAAGAATATGCTCCATGGAGACTAGCACCCTTTTAAACATTTAAATGTGAGAGAGGAAACTGATTCAGAGGCTTTTTCCTTCCATGGCCTATTTCTGTCATCTTGCTTCATCCATTAAATATTTATTATATACAGTCATTTGGGGGGATGAGAATACTTAAGATCTTTTAAGCAAATTTCAAGCTTATAGCACAATATTGTTAACTATACTTAAGTGGCTGTACATTAGCTCTCCAGAACTTCCTTGTCTTGCATAACTGAAACTCTGTTCCCTTTGACTAACTAATCTCCCTATTTCCCCCTACCCCTGGCCCATGGAAACCACCATTTTATTATTTTGTGTGAGTTGACTACTTTAGATTCCACATATAAATAAGATGGTATTTTTAAAATTCAATTTATAATAGCATCATAAGGATGAAACAAGGATAAATCTGAAAAATCACATGTAAAGGGCTAGAGCGGTGGCTCAGCAGTTACAGCGCTTGCCTGGCACACGTGAGGACGTGGGTTCAAACCCCACCACCACATATACAACTGAGCTCATGTGTGAGACAGCACAAGAAAATTTAGAGGAGAAATGATTGGATTATGGAGACCTTAACCTAATCGTTGGGTTAGTCCACTGATAGGACTTAAATGGGTAACCATTTTAGTCAGGTAGGGTGCAGCTGGATGAGGCAGGTTGCTAGGGGAATGCCCTTAGGATGTATATCATGTCTGTGGTGAGGAGAGCTCTCTCCTCTCTTCTCTCCCCCCCCCCACTTCCTGGTGCCCAAAACCTTAGTTGCCTTCCTCCACCACACTCTTCTGTCATGATGTTCTGCCTCACCTTGGGCCCAGAGCAATGGAGTAACCATCTTTGGACTGAGAGCTCTGAAATGGTGAGCCCCAAATAAAATTTTTCTTCTCTAAAATTTTCTTTTCAAGTCCTTGGTCACAGCTGCAAAACAGTAGACTAAAGCAAAGACAATGTTTCTAAGTGGGCAAAGAATAAGGATAAAAGTTCACAGAACGAAAAACTGGAACAATGAAAGATTTAAAGGTGTTCAGCGTCTTTAATAAACAGGGATATCACTTAACAACAAATGATTTCATATCTACTCAAGGTGGCAAAAATCAGAATCTGATCATATTGGTGCAGAAAATGGGAGCTCATGTTAACAAACTAACATACTGCTGAGTTGTATTGGTTTTTGTTTTTTTAAAGAGAGGAGTGAGAAAATCAATTTTATTAATTTTTTCATCTGGCCTTTGTTTCTCTTAGGGACTAGTGATAAAAACTTCAGGAAAGTTAGAACCAAATGAGAACCTCACCAAGACACATTAGGTAAAAAATGAATAACAGAAATCAAGGAAAGAATTTTAAAAGCAGTAGAGAAAAAACACTAAATCATATTCAGAGGCAGACCAATAAGGATTACTGTGGATTTTTCACATCAGACAATAAAGGCCAGGAAAGCATGGAATTATATTTTCCAAATATTGAAAGAAAATAATTTTCTACCAAAGATACTATGCCCTGCAAAACTCAGCTTTAAATGTGATGTGGAAATAAAATACTTCCATATTAAGATCAAATTAGCAACATATATGAACACAAAGCCAGGTCAAAAGAGAATATTCAAGAACAAACTTCTTTCAGAGGAACAAACTAACAACTCCCAAAGCCCATAAACAGAGGAAAGTCAATAAAAACATAACTCACTAAAAGATATCCAAGATGGCATAAAATACAGCAAAGGTCACAATGCCAGGAACCCAGAATCACATATCTATTCTAACACTGAACATGAATGGACTCAATGCCCCTATCAAAAGATAGAGATTAGCTGACTGGATCAGAAAACAAAATCCAACAATATACTAGTTACAGAAAACACATCAGAGCCAAAAATAGACACAGATTGAAGGTGAAAGGTTGGCAAAAAGCCTCTCAGTCTTGTAGTCCAAGAAAGCAAGCCAGTGTTGAGATCCTTATATCCAACAAAGTTAAATTTGACCAAAAATTAGTCAGAAGGGATAAAGAAGGTTACTACATCATAGTAAAAGGAACAATACATCAAGAAGACATAGCAATAGTTAACATTTATGCTCCCAATTACAACCCTCCCAAATATATGGAAAAAGTACTCAAGGATTATAAACCTCAGAAAAATCTTATTGATTTTAACACAATAATAATGGGGGACTTTAATACACTGCTATCATCAATAGACAGATCACCAAAGAAAAAATCAATAAAGATATCTCTAACCTGGGGAGGATGAAGATGGCGGCCTGAAGAGTGACAGCATTTCCTGAAGCCCCGGGTCTGCTTGGGAAAAATCCACTGCATCTGCAATTTCCAAGGTGTGTCCAGGGGAAACTATATTTGACTGTCTACTACTAGTTCGTGAAGCTTTTACAAGGAGCCAAGTCTTAGGAGTTTCGCGAGAAGAAAAAAAGGGGGGGGGGATTTTCCCCTCCCACCAGAGGCACAGAAGGCTGCCACTGCGGACAGCCTGCCAGAAAGAGTTCTGTCTGCCCCGCCAGGATTACTGGTACAGCTCCTAGCTTGGTGTTTGCAGAGCATTCCTACGAGTTTGGAAATAGGAAGTTTTTGTCTGTTCTACCAAGAACGGGAACAGTACCCTTCTGTCCTGTGGCTTGCTGGACACATTCCTGACCAGCTCCAGGGTCGGGAACACAAGTGGCAGCCGCCGATCCAGCAGGTCTGAGCAGAAACATAGATTGCATTGCTAACCCCATCCTGTCCGTATCTAATCAGACCCCTGCCAAGTTCGTTCTCTGTGAGGGGCGAGAGCAGTGCTCAAAGATGGCCCCCTGGAGGGCCCAGTTGCTCGCTGCCATTATGAGCTCCAGGACTACATTTCCCATCGGCTGCAAAGGCGGAGCTACGGAGCGTCCATCGGAACGGGGAGAAAGTTCCCTGTTCGGTTAGGAACAGTGGCGACTCCCTTACGTTCCGTGTGCTCGCTGGTCACAATCCCCCACCAGCTACAGGGACGGGGCCACAAGCAGCAGTAGCCACAACTTCGGATTCGAGCAGAGCCACAGATACTGTTGCTGAACCAGTCCCTACCCTAAGTAAAACACTCGTCTGCCAAGCTTGCTTATTGTGGGGAGCAATACTTGCACCGGAAGACAGCCCACAGGGGGCCACAGACTGAGAGACATTCATATTGAGGTCCCAGAGACACCCTCATTGTCTATAGATACAAGATTTCATTAAGAATTTTTTGTTATTTTTATTTTCTTTTACTTTTTTCGCTTTTAATTTTTTTTATTTCATTATCTTTTTTAAGTTTTATTCTTTATCTTATTTTTTACTTTAGCATACTTTATTTTTTATACAGATTTTTTATCTTTTTTTCTTCCTTCTTTCTTTCTTTTTTTTTTTCCTTTCTTCCTCTCTTTCCCCTTTCTAGCTTTATGGTTAATACTAAAGTTAGTGTTGGTGGATGTAAATATTTATTTGTGTATATATATTGGTGATTGGCTACTACTCTAAGTCTTCTTAATCCCTACTGCTACCCCTATAACATTAGATCCCAACCAGGAAAACGTTCCATGATAGTATGATAAACTCTACCCTTGGAGAGTGAAGACAACTACACCCCATACTAACGTCTTCCTCCCCTGTACTCTGATAATCCCTAAATATAGGCATTTTTCTCTCCTCCTCACCCAAAGTCTTTACCCTTCCGGAATCCTAATCCTATATTTTCCTTGACCTACTCCTCCCTAATCCCTTGTCCCTCTTTACACGAAGGCAAGAGTGATTCCTTACCTCCCCAATTCACCTCCTTGTATTCCTAGTCATCCCTTCTCCCCACTTTCGGAGAGACCCTGATATCTGAAGAAACACGAGCATTGGCTTGCTCTCATAATTCGCTGTGAGTTCTCTCTCGAAGTAACCCATTACAACAAAACAAAGCCATAAGAAGCTCCAATTACTCCACCAAGAGCAACTTTTTTGAAGTACAAATCATGCTCTTGGACCCAGAAAATGAGGAAAAGGGGAAATAATTCACTTCCTCAACCCCAAAGCTCTCCACCAAAGGACCCCATGGCTGGAGTCCTAGATGAAAATCAAAGGCATTGTGTCAGCATTATGATTAGGAATACAATCAAAGAGTTGAGAGATGAAACAAGGATAGAGTTCAGACAGCAATTTCAAGAGATGAGGGACAACTTCTACAGGGAAAGAAGGGAGCAGTTCCATGAAATGAGAGATCAGCTTTACAAAGATATAGAAATTCTGAAAAGAGATGTAGCAGAGCTATCAAGATTGAAAAACACGGTTAATCAAATCAAATCCTCTCTGGAAGAAAACAACAGAAGAACGAGTATCAGAAAATGAAGATAGGCTAAACAACGTAGAGTTCAAAGAAGATAAATGGGATAAACAGCTTATAATACATAACCAGAACTTCCAAGTAATATTTGATGAGATGAGGCATAATAATTTGAGAATCATTGGCCTGGAGGAAAACTCTGAACAGCAAACAAGAGGCTTAAAGAACCTTTTAAGCGAAATCATAAGTGAAAACTTCCTACATTTTACTATCGATCCAGATTATTAAATACAAGATGCTAATAGAACTCCAAATAGACCTAATCAAATGACAATCTTGCCAAGACATATCATATACAAAATGAATAACAGAGAAATCAAGGAGAGAATTCTAAAAGCTGCTAGAG